>SJYC01097011.1:0-119807 GCA_006408675.1 Madoqua kirkii
GAGCCGCAGTGGAAAGAAACCAGGGAATTGAAAGAAGAGGGGATTCTGTTTTTCGTAGGAAAAACTTTTGTTCCTTGACAGTTCAGAATGGGGCAGGGGAGATGGTCAGGGGGGAGCTGGTAATTATAGAATTCCTCTGTGCCAAGCACTGTCTGGGCATCTTCCAAGTATTCTGCCCCTCTGCTAGGTGCTTTCTACTGGTTCACTGTGCTTGCAAGTTACTGAGTATGACAGGTAGGAAGTTCTGCAGTCTGTTTTGCAAAGTGGGTGACTGTCAGAGGCAGGATTCTAACCTCTACCCAGCAAACAACCAAGCTCAAGTTCTTTCTGTGACAGTTTCAACAGAGGAGCTGGGTTCTATGTGAGAGGCAAGGCAGCCCACTTATACAGCCCCTGTCAGCCCTCTGATCTACAAGTTTGCTGGTGATTTTCATACAGCATAAGAACAAATTTTACTTTTTAAAAAAACTCTATAATTCATTTTTCCATACAAACAACTTTTGGGGGAGGATTCTTCCCACAAAACTAGGTACTATTCTAAATCATGGATATTTGTAATGGCATCAATAAGCTCTATTCTCTACTTTCATGGCAGAGCTTGTGAAAGTATTATTTTTTATGCTTAATTTGCTTAAAGAAATCCACTAAGTTCATTACAACTCTTTGTATTTTACATCTATGTTTAGTTAACTCTCATCAGAGTTTATATTATCCTCATGTGATAGACGACAAAATGAAAACTGAGAAAGATATAAGATGTCTGGGTTGACCTGGTTGGTCAGAGGCACAGCTATGATTCCAATCCAGTACTGTCTGACAGCAGAAAACTCTGATAGGCCACGATGCGAAGTCTGATATTAATCCTTAAGCACTAAGCTGCCCCAAGACATGGGGTCAATGAAAATTCCCTTGGAACATCGTTTTTGATGACTGGCCTTTTCCCCCGTCTCAGCTGCTGCTGTCCTCTATTTAATGATTTCTTTGATGTCTGCTGTTTCTCATTAAAAGTCCCCAGGTGACTACTGAGAAACTAAAGAATTGGGCAAGGCAAAGAGAAGATAGAATAGACCCAGGTGAGTTTTTACAAAGTATGAGAAGGGTTTCACGTTAGTTGGAGGAGAAGAGGGCTTTTTTTTTTTTTTTTGGCACCATAAGCTCTATATGCAAAGTGGAAGGAGTAGAGGTTTTTTAATCTTTATTTATTTGGCTGCCCCCAGTCTTAGGTGCTTCATGAAGGATCTATCGCTGTGATGTGCAGACTCTCTGGCTGTGGCTCATAGGTTTAGTTGCTCCAAGGCACATGGGATATGAGTTCCCTGACCAGGGATTGAACCCACATCCCCTGCATTGTAAGGCAGATTCTTAACCACTGGACCACTAGGGAAGTCCCAAGGAATACGGTTTTAGAGTTACCTCTGTATCTAACTTTCTTGGGCAAGTTGATTCTCAGTCTCTGTGCTTGGTTTTCTCATCTGTAAAATGGGCAGTTTGGCCCTGATAATCCTTAAGCTCATCAGAACTTTAAATCTCTAATTTCATAACCATACTTACTCCCTGATCAGAACAGCCCTGGTCACTGTCTGAAAAGCAAACCCTTCTTAATATGAGGCATGCTTCTCAAAAGGAAGCACAACAACCTGCATTCTATAAAGTGAAACAAGAATTATTGCCAGGAGAACTGTCCACTAACAATGTTAGGTGTCTGTATGCATGATGAAAGACATAGCTGCTTCTGAATTATTCTAACAGATGGTGACATAGTGTCATGGTGAGGTGTATATCCTGGATCCACTTAATAGCTCAGATGACCTTGAATAAATTATAATTAACTTGTTTCTAGCTTTGGTTTCCCATTTGCAAAATATGTCAAATAGGACCTACCTCATTGCAAAGATGAGTCACTGCAAAGATTAAATGCAATAGGGCATGTAAATCATTAATGAGCACTGTGCTGACATGCTACAAACTCTGCTGCTATTACTTATTCAACACCAACATGCACTAGTGACCAGATGTATCTTATTTATAACCCTACATGAGTAGAAACTTTTAGTCCCATTTTACAGAGGAGAAACTCAGGCTAAGAGAACAGAGGGAACTGATTCCAAGTCAAAAGGTTAACAAGCACCAGGCCAGGCTGGCCTGGGTTCCATCCATCACATTTCTCCTATTCTTCTATGCCTCCTCATGTTTTGTAAGGTTACAGTCTAAAACCTCAGGGCAATTTAAAATATTTGAAACTTCAACTATATATATGAAATGTTTTTTGTTTGTTATTTTGAACACAGAAGCTACAGCATAAATTAACCATCCCGACTTGGGAGAATGGGTACCAGCCCACCCACCTGCAGAGACACCACGCCTGCAGCTGGAGCAGGTCCGTCCTCCCCTCCCTTACGTACCCACGTTGGACCTCTCGGGCACGTTGGCATGATAGGTCTCATGTAAGAACTCGGGAGGGTTGTCATTAATGTCCTGGACCTTGACAATGAATTCCGACGGTGGCTCCAGGGGCCGGTTGGTGTCCCTGTCCACCGCCTGAGCCATCAGCGTGTACTGGGCTCTCTCCTCTCGGTCCAGTGTCTTGGTGGCATGAATGTTCCCTGATTTGTCATCAATCACAAAAATGGTTCCGGCTCCTTCACCTGAGAGAATGTATTTAATGTTCCCATCACCAGAGTCAATATCGGAATGAAGCTAGGAAAAGAGAAACGGAGACTTGTAATTCCATGACGGATGCTCTGGGGAGGTAGGGACACACTCACATGCTGTTTGCTACAATACCCTGTTTACACACAGACACACACACACTGAGAGGGAGACACTCTCATCCTATTTACAAATGAAGAAATGTAATCTTAAAGAAGATGTCTCGGCTAAGGGGACATAGCTGGGGAGCAGGGAAGCCCGAGTCCAAAAGATTTCAATTTTAAGATTCATGCTTTCCATCCCCCTTTCCTATTACATATGCACACATATGAAACACATATAATACACATTAGTAGAGCTATTTTGAATGAAATATATGCATATTATAGAAAGTAAAAGACACACATTTGAGCAAGAAGTAAATCTTGTAAGTTCTAACTGCCATGCCTTCAATTTCCCTGTAAAAGACAGCTCTTGTTATCAGTGTCTCACGAATCCTCTAAGCATATTCTTTACATATGTCAGACAATCTATACAAATACATGTGCTCTGGTTTATTTTTACACAATAAAGTGCACAGTGAACACACCACTCTCAACTCTGTTTTCCTACCACAGTAAATTCAGAGGACCCTTCCAAACTGGTGTATGATCTCATCCATTGTATAGAGGTTATTATTTCAGTCTTCTTCCAAAGGACACTAAGGTTCCAAAGGACACCAGGCTTTTGTTACCACAAACAATTCACTGATCAGGATTTCTGGATGACCTGCTGTGTGGCACAGAAAGTATGAGGCTCTGCGGATGGACTCTGCCTGGAGGACCTCTCCCATTCTCCTCATAAGCATGCCGTGCATGGAGAGGGTGGATAGACATGCAGCTTCTTAGACTATTCTTGAGATTTTCCCCTCCTTTGACAAAGCCCAGCAAAATGATGGAACTCACCTAAATCCACACTAGGCAAGGCCAGGAAGTCATCCAGGTCACCTGACTACCCACTTGTGCCTTCTGCCTTACTCTGCTGTGTTTTCTAACATGGAACTCCGCTGAAGACCACATCCAATTTTCCCATAGCAATAAAGTCTTTATTGTACTTTGTTGTCCAACCTAAATTTTTGCAGCTATCACCTTAATCTGAGTTCTTCTGCCCTCATTTTACCCTTTATGGGAAAAGATAAGCATTACTTTCACTGTTCTCATAGGCTTCAAGAATAGGCAGGTGGATAAAAAGCCCTTGGTTCTACTTACTACCTAAGAAAACCTACTGTAAACTAAAAAGCTTTATTCTCAGGGAAGTAATAATGATAATAATACTTATTACTTAAAATTATTATCTTAATGTTTATTATAGTGCCATTTTAATATTATTATTAATGTGATTTTAATTATTATTATTATCATGAAACCAAGACCTAGAAAGCTTGCCCAGAATCACAAAGCAGGATAGAATACACTGCTTTTTAAATTTTTTGTATTGTTTCACTTTTCCCCAAAATATCTAATGGATTTGCAGTGCCTCAGTGAAACTCAATTATTTCAGCTCAGAGGGATACCTGTAGGTACAAATTACATTTTGATTTTAATCTATAGTTCTTCTTAGGGGAAAAAAAAAACATACTTCAGAACTTGTTATTCATAACAAGCTATGTGTTGTCATGAAGTTATGGCTACACATTTCTTATGAATAATGCAGTTTGTAATATACAAAGCTATCTGAATATATGGATGCTCCAAAGGATGACTCAAATTGCCCCAGTCTTCATACAAGTTTCCACAGCGGGGGCAGACAGTCTTCTGGCAGTCCTCCTAACCCCCCATAATTGCTTATATTTTTTTGTTTTCTTTGCCTCAGACTTGGCAAAAGTCAGGAGTTCAGCCATGACTGTGGAATGTAGAACAAGGAAGTCAATGCAACCCTTCCTTTAATGGGAGTCTAGACAAGGAGTATTTCTAGGGACCTTTATATATTACATATGAATTTGGCAAGATTCTTGGGAATTAAATTTCATGATCAACCAAGTAACTGAAACATTTAAATATGGTGCTAATTTATATTTTTTATCTTGTTTTCAGAGTTCAAAGTTGGATATAAATTCCCTTTTACCTCCTCTCCAATGATGAACCACACAACTAACAAAGACATTTATTAGTTTTGACACAAAAAGCAGTTTGGAAACCCATTCTAGTCCTATCAAGGGATCAGTTGCTGAGGCAGACACGGCCAATTCCTAACTCCCCAAACTGAGGCCATCCCCTCAGCAGAGCACAGCATGATGCAGACTCTGCTCCCTGCAGGTCTAAAAGTCCATGGTTTGCCAAATTCCACATTTCAGAACATCCTAAATCACTCAATCTGGAATGACACCAAATCAGTGTTTTTAGGGAACAAGTCATCTAGTCTAATCCTCCTATTCATGGAGAACTAGAGATCAGCATTATCTCAAACGGAAGTTCGATAGGATCTGACCACTTTCTTTTTCTTTCTTTCCCCATCCAATCTGACATCTGGCTCATTCTCACTTGCCTAGATTTTTCCCTCCTCTTGTGTCGCTGCTGCCTTTTAGTGGACACGACACCTGCTTGCTCCACAGAGATGCCCTCTGGGTCTGGTGTCTTTTGCCCTCCCTACCCTAACACACACCCTGCTCCCTACGGAGAAAGTCCCTGTGGCAGAAGTTCTATTTTCTCAGAACAATTCACACACAGTCTCCACATTGTTCAAGCCACACAGCTCCCGCCGCGGCTCAAGTCTCTTTTTCCTCTCTGGGCACAGAGACTATCTCCTCGATGGAAGGAATTCTATGTGCCAATTATTTCCTGTGCTCCGTTTCTCAAGGATAATTCTACTTCGGGTGTGATCTTTGCATTTGGGGAATAAATGATGAAACTGCTCTGGTACAGCTCTTCAGAAAGACCCTTTCCAAGCCTTAACAATATTATCAGGACACTAATATAAACCTCCTCCAAAGATGTCAGTTCCATAGATATGGAATGATAGTCTCATGTTAAGCAACAACTAAGATAACTTCGTTGGAATCTATGAGGCTCAGAAACGAGAGCCCCACAAATCTGCCCTTGTCCCTCTCCCCCTTCACTAGATAACTCCTGCTCATCTTTCAGGTCACAAGTTATTACCATTGTCTCCATGAAGCTTCCCTTCATGCCTCCTAAACTTTGCCACATAAATTCATAACCACTTATAGTGAATTTATTATTCTACTCCTTTAGATTTTTTTTTAATTGCTTAGGTAAGTGTCTCTTTTTCCACTAGCCCCTGAACTCTTTGAGGCCAGGGACTATTCTATTGCAGTTTACCGTTTGCCTCCCTCTGTACTTTCACATAGCAGGCTTTCTGCTTTTATGTGTATGAATATCTATCTCCTTGCCATTAATGTCACTTGCATCTAAAAGATGGCTGTATGCTTTACCATAAGTGATAGCTGGCAGCCAGTTTTTCAAACATATTTTGTTATTGCGTTTGTTTTTATTTTTGGTTTTGAAAGTTGGCTGCATGGCTTGCAAGATCTCAGGTCCCCTATTAGAGATTGAACCAAATCCCCCATCAGGGGCTCCTCAATGAAGATGCCAAATCCTAACCACTAGATCACCAGGGAACATGCCTTCAAACATATTTTGCACTCTTTCTACCCTTGCACTTTTGGAAGGGATACTCAGAGAATGCAAGAATTCTCAGTAGTACTAGGACTCTCAAGCTTTCTGAAATGGGTTTTGCCATCCCTGAGCCAAACTGGATAGAATCCCACCCATTCCCATGACGCATCTATTCATCTTGTCAAATATTCACAGAGGTGTCTGTAAAACTGGGCTTTGGTGTCAGAACCTGGGGATACAAGACTGAACCGTTCTTGATGAAAGTAGCTCAGGGTCCAGGGAAGGAGACAGAGGGATACATAGACATGTATACTACAGGAAAAAAGCTATGATGAAAATAGTACAGAGCATTATAAGAACACAAAGGAAGGCATCCTAGCTGGGGTTTGGTGGGGGAAATGCACCCGGTTGGAGAATGGTTAAATAAATAATCATCATTTCTATTCAAGAGACTACTGGGTAGCCATTCAAAACAAAGTTTTTAGGGTATAATATCAAGTGGAAACAGCAGTATTCTTAACATGGATGTCTAGGAATTAAAATTTTTAAAAAGCTGGAAAGATGAATGCATAGGATTTGGTGGATTTTAGTGATGATCAGACCATTGCTACCTTCCCTCCTAGATTTTCGTTTGGCCGGGACCCCAGTCCGCGGAGGGTGGGGAGTGAGAAGCGAGCATGCAGTTAGAGCAGCCTTACCCTGCCCACGAGCACGGGGTCGGGCCCCGTGTACTCCTCGATCACGAAGAACTGGTTCCAGACCCAGCCCCTCTTGGAGCGCTGCAGCACCTGGCCCTCCTTGCCCTTCTCGTGGTGCCCGTGGAACGAGGGTCGCAGGTGGCTCCTCCGGTCCGTGCCAAAGGCCTGGCTGTGGCACAGCATGCCCAGGCACACCAGGGCGGCTTGTAAACAGTAGTTCTCCTTCATTTTTGGTTACGTGGTAGGCACAGGAGAATGCGGCTGTCACCCTGTCCGCCGACCGTGCGGCTGCCTGGCGGATGGCGGCCTCCCCAGACGCGTCACGCAGACCTCGCTCGGGCTGGAAGGTCTCTCCTCGCCGAGCACATCACGTCAGGGCTGCCCACGTCCCCGGTCGGCCTCTACAGGGAGCAGGAAAGGTCAGATTAGTCACAGGTTCCATCCCCACTTCCATCTATTCTGTAAACACTGACCCACGCTGGACCCCATGAGGGCTTGGCTCTGGGTACTGAGGCAGATGCCAGGGAGAAATAGCCTCCAGGCTCTAGCCAGTTCACTACGCTGAATACGTACAGGAAGATGCCAGGGAGAAATAGCCTCCAGGCTCTAGCCAGTTCACTACGCTGAATACGTACAGGAAGAAACCCCTCAAAGTCCCTATGAGGATAACACGTGTGTGCTGTGGAGTCCAGCTGCCCAAGTCTGAGAGTCCGTTTTACCATTTACTTAGCTCTGGGTTTAGGGTAAACCAACACTGAGCTCAGTGTGCTCATTTATGAAATGGGCTGGGGAATCCTACTCAGTGGAAGGTGCAGATCTGAGTCATAGCCCTAAGTCTCTTAGCCAAGACCTGGTATGTGGTCAGCACTTCATATTTATCTGTTATTATTATATTAATGCTCATGGGACTCCCCTGGTGGCTCAGACAGTAAAACGTCTGCCTACAACGTGGGAGACCCGGGTTCAAACCCTGGGTTGGAAAGATCCCCTGGAGAAGGAAATGACAACCCACTCCAGTATTCTTGCCTGGAAAATCCCATGGACAGAGGAGCTTGGTGGGCTTACAGTCCATGGGGTCGAAAAGAGTCTCAGACAAGACTGAGCGACTTCACTTTCTTTCTTTTCATTATGTTAATGATCACAATCCTCCCTGGCTGTGTTTTATAGTAGGGAAACCTAGGGCACTATGGGCATTCCATAGAGGAACACATGGTTGATCGGGGTTGAGAATGGAGATGGCAGAGAGTGGGGACTGTTAAGGAAGACTTCCACATGGACTCTCAGATGAGTGACTGTGATAAGAGTGGGATGGATGGGATGTCCAGGTAGAAGAAATGGTGTGCCCCAAAGCACAGAGCTGTTCACAAGCACAGTACTTCCCAAGACTGTTCAGCTTACTGGATGGTCTTATGGATGGAGGAAGCCACCAATGACTACTAAGATATGAGAGGTCAGGGTAGATCCTGAGATGGTCAGTGATGGCCATTAAAACATTTGTCATCGGCATAATGGGTCAAATTTGCATTGTTGGGTCAATACAGTGTCAGTTCAATACACACAATTTGCTTTCGTCCGGTCAAATGTCCACCCAAGAAGATGAAAATCCTACCTTAACCTGACAGTCTTTCTAAGCATACTCTGTAGGCTCCCTTCAACAAGGAAAAACAAAATAAAACAGCATTCCCACCAACTGGTCCAAAGGTCATGTTCCTGGCACTCAGCCATGACTCTGCTGCTCATCAGCAGTAAGGATGAGACACGAGCGTGTTTCCTTGACTCTGTGGCTTCTCACCTACCGTCACTCTGGTCCTCTCTCCAGCACTCCGGTCCTTCTCTCTGATCTTTAACTCCTGCCTCAGGTTTCTCGGCTTCTTTATGGGACTGTCTTTCTGGTGCCGGAAACTTATTCTTCCCCAAGGAACTCCCAGCGCTCATTCTCCTGTCTTAGGATCCCACACCTTCTGAACAATCATCATCTCCTCTTGGGAACACCTCTCAGACACAAGTTGAAGCCTGAGTTCCCAGAACTGGATGGTCCTCACTATCACCCTTACCTGTAACGTGAGGGGCTCTTAGAAAGTTGCTGGGCATGGGGGCTGAAGCTACATTTCAACCCCCGTGGGTCTAGATGAAATTGGTGAGCTTCTTTTTTAAATTGAGAGGCATAGTTGATTTACAACTGTGTCAGTTTCAGGTCCATAGTGAAGCAATTCAGTTATATGTAGCTGTGTGTGGATACATATTAATGTTCTGTTTCATATTATTTTCCCTTATAAGCTATTATAAAACTGAATATAGGCCCCCATGCTACATAGTAGGTCCTTGTTAGTTATCTGTTTTATATATAGTAGTGTGGCTATGTTAATCCAAAACTCCTAATTTATCTCCCTCACTCCATTTCTCCTTTAAGAGAACTCCATTTCCCCTATAAGAGGAAGAAACTATAAGTTTGTTTTCTGTGTCTGTGGGTGTATTTCTGTATGGTAAATAAGTTCATTTGTATCATTTATTTAGGTTCCACATATAAGCAGTATCATGATGTTTGTCTTTCTCTGTCTGGTTTCCTTCACTTGGTATGATAGTCTCTAGGCCCAACCATGTTGCAGCAAAGGGCTTTATTTTATTTTTTTTAATGGTCAAGTAGTATTCCATTTATATGCTACATCTTCTTTATTTCTCTGTCTCTGGACATTTATTAAGGTTGCTTCCATGTCTTGGGTATTGTAAATAGTGCTGCAATGAACACTGGGGGGCAGGTATCTTTTTGATGATGGCTTTCTTCAGATATATGCCCAGGAATAGGACTGCAGGTGGTCTTATTTTTTGTTTTTAAAGGAAATTCCATACTGTTCTCTATAGTAGCTGTGCCAGTGAAATTGGTAAGATTCTTGAACATTGTACAAATAAAAACCATCACCTAATTCTTTGCTATCTGATTTGGACAAAGTGGTTGGATGGGGAGAGAGGTGAACAGAAAGGAGATAGTATGCATCTTGGCAGAGTGGAATATATCTAGATTTGGAGGCTGGGTTGACCCGAACTATCATTGTATAGTTCAGTCTGGGTGGCCTTGGGCACATTGGGCAGGCACTCAGATGCTCTGTGGTCTAATCTGAACAATAGGGATGACAAGAACTGGTGCACACATGCGGAGCTAAAGACAGAGAGAGAACTGGGCACACACTGGGTCTCCTCATCTCTTTCCAGAGCTCCACAGCCCAAGTCTGTGGGCCTCACTCAGCAGAAGGAAGTGCTCTGATCTGCAGGTGGAGATGCCCTGAAGATAGGGGTGAAGTGCTCTCTCTAAGAGAGGAATTGAGGGATAAGAGTTACATGGAGATACCAGAGCCATCTCTCGTTAGAAGTCTCAGAAATAGGGGAACTGGTGGAATTCTACTTTGCTGGTGAACAACCCCTTTTCTTCTGAGGCTCTTTGATTTCACCAACCCAAGCCTTTCTGATGCTTTGTAATATGGCAAAATGGTATCTAAGGAGGTCACACATGTACAGTCATTCCAAATATCCATCACTGCATGTATCATTTATTTTAGGTTCCACATATAAGCAGTATCATGATGTTTGTCTTTCTCTGTCTGGTTTGCTTCACTTGGTATGATAGTCTCTAGGCCCAACCATGTTGCAGCAAAGGGCTTTATTTTATTTTTTTTAATGGTCAAGTAGTATTCCATTTATATGCTACATCTTCTTTATTTCTCTGTCTCTGGACATTTATTAAGGTTGCTTCCATGTCTTGGGTATTGTAAATAGTGCTACAATGAACACTGGGGGGCAGGTATCTTTTCGATGATGGCTTTCTTCAGATATATGCCCAGGAATAGGACTGCAGGTGGTCTTATTTTTTGTTTTTAAAGGAAATTCCATACTGTTCTCTATAGTAGCTGTACCAGTGAAATTGGTAAGATTCTTGAACATTGTACAAATAAAAACCATCACCTAATTCTTTGCTATCTGATTTGGACAAAGTGATTGGATGGGGAGAGAGGTGAACAGAAAGGAGATAGTATGTATCTTGGCAGAGTGGAATATATCTAGATTTGGAGGCTGGGTTGACCCGAACTATCATTGTATAGTTCAGTCTGGGTGGCCTTGGGCACATTGGGCAGGCACTCAGATGCTCTGTGGTCTAATCTGAACAATAGGGATGACAAGAACTGGTGCACACATGCGGAGCTAAAGACAGAGAGAGAACTGGGCACACACTGGGTCTCCTCATCTCTTTCCAGAGCTCCACAGCCCAAGTCTGTGGGCCTCACTCAGCAGAAGGAAGTGCTCTGATCTGCAGGTGGAGATGCCCTGAAGATAGGGGTGAAGTGCTCTCTCTAAGAGAGGAATTGAGGGATAAGAGTTACATGGAGATACCAGAGCCATCTCTCGTTAGAAGTCTCAGAAATAGGGGAACTGGTGGAATTCTACTTTGCTGGTGAACAACCCCTTTTCTTCTGAGGCTCTTTGATTTCACCAACCCAAGCCTTTCTGATACTTTGTAATATGGCAAAATGGTATCTAAGGAGGTCACACATGTACAGTCATTCCAAATATCCATCACTGCCCTCAATACTGTTTTGTGATGTATTATGTAAGTCCCTTTTCAAGGAATAAGGACTTCAGTATTTGTTGTAGACAGGCTCCAGGATATGTTAAAGGCTGTGCAGAAAAGCGAGAAAGATTCAGGAGGCAGTGTGGTCACTTAACAGCTTCACCCGAGACTTGGGCATATCAATAGGACATCAAATGCTGCTTCTTGTAAGGCAAACTGACTGCATGGAAGAGACCAGGAGGAGTTAAATCCTATAGTGAGGTAATGTGAACTCATAAGAAGATGCCTGTATTTAAGTCAGAAAGCCAAAGATATGATTAAGAATCTGCCACTTGGCTCATGGTGGGGCCTGCCTCAGCTCCGAGAGTGGCAGCTGTGCCTCACTCTCTGTAAAGAGAAGCCACTGGGTGACATTTTCTACAGGTGGTTTCCAGGTTCACATTCTCATTTGGGTGAAAGATTTTGGAGGCATTTCTGATTTATAACACCATCTCCTTACTAGACTGGTTGCTGCTTAATGGTTGGGATGATATCTTATTCACAACTGGGTGGCCAGTGCCTGAGCAGGCCACCAGTAAAAGCTAAATATATGATTTGAATCCCATATTTCAAGTGCAAACTTGATAATGCCTCCATAGAATCTCAAGAGGAAGAAATAGAAAAGGAAAAACATATGGTGCAGCAAGATCTCTGCCCATTTCACGCTACACCAAGTATTAAGTGTTCATTCACACAGTGATAAATTATTCTTGCATATACTGTGAAGAGTATTTGAAAGAAAGGGTTTAATTAAAGTTGATATTTCTGCACCTCTTTCTTCTGGCTGCCATTTTGCTGTAAAGCACAATTATTTCTGACACTAAATGTGTTGAAACTAGATGACAACTTTTTTTCTTTATAAAAAATTTCTAGATTGATACTAACGAATTTAAGTTTTCACATGACCAATAAACAATAAATTTTGCCCTTTGTTAAAAAGGTGAAATTATCTATTTTCTTCTGTTGGAAACAATAGCAAGATCAACTTGCTTTTAAATGTAGTTTCTTGAAACCATTATTTATAAGTGCTTGTATGACTGTGTGTATTATATAAAGTTATTTTAATGGTAAATCTCAGGTATATTAAGATGAATTTTTAAAACATTGTTTTTTAATTCAAGTTTGGAATGAAAATTTACTGAGCAAAATCTTTTTCTAGCCATTGCTCTAAAATCTTTATAAATAGTAACTCATCTATTAATTTCTATAACAAACTTATGAATGGGGACTGTGAATATTCTTATTTTAAAGGATGGAAACTAAGATCTGGGTAGATTAAGCAATTTATGCAAAGTTATGCTTCTGATAAATCATAGCACTGAGTCTGAGCCCATGACAGTTGGCTCTGGAGTCTGTCTTGAACCAGTGAGCAATACCACTTGTTGGCTTCTGAGGTTCAGAGGGAATGATACGGACACTGTGACAGAAATAGTAACCCAGAGGCTGTGAACCAATAGGAGAACTAGGTTTATGCTCACAATATGATTATGATGAAAATGGTAATAACAGTCAACATTTGCCCAGTCTTATTGTTTGGCTGGGCTTCCCTGGTGGCACAGATGGTAAAGAATCTGCCTGCAAGGCAGGAGACCTGGATTCAATCCTCGGGTTGGGAATGGCAACCCACTCCAGTATTCCTGCCTGGAGAATCCCATGGACAGAGGAGCTTGGAGGGCTACAGTCCATGGGGTCACAAAGAGTCGGCCATGGCTGAGTGACTAACACTTTCACTTTCACCTCTTGCACTGTTCGGCTATCATTCTTCCAAGTGCTTTCAATGCGTTAAGTCATAAATTTTCATAATAACTCTATACCACAGTATTACTGTAATCCCCACTTTACAGATAGGTAGTCTGAGGCATACCAACATGAAGTAAGTTGCTCATAGTTACAGAGATAGCAAGTGGAGGAGCTGAGATACGAACACTGGACGGTTAGTTCAAGACCCGCATTGTTATCCCCCACAATGCACGTGATATTGCCTCTCTAAGAGAAGACAGGAGGCCACATACAGACACATATCATAAGACAACAGTCTCATGATGAAAATAATTTAAGTTTTGGTGGTAAGGAGTAATATGGTAACTAAAATGTTAAAACCAAACCAGAAAGAGGAAGATAAGACATTTTATAGCAGTGATCAAAGTGAAGATGAATAGGAGGTAATTATATCTGTTATTTGATTCTGTGGTAGCAGTATATGCCAATATAACCAGGTTATATAAACAGCTAGCCAGTTAACAGTATAACCAGTTAACTAGTACACAAGTTATAACAAGTCCTTGAATAGTATAACCAGATCCT
Source organism: Madoqua kirkii (assembly GCA_006408675.1). Taxonomy (NCBI): domain Eukaryota; kingdom Metazoa; phylum Chordata; class Mammalia; order Artiodactyla; family Bovidae; genus Madoqua; species Madoqua kirkii. The sequence goes on from SJYC01097011.1 coordinate 13,860, forward strand.
TGAATAGCACCACTACACAAAAGTAAATCTTTGACTTCTTATTTTTAAACACAGTTCCAGAATTTTCAAATGTATAGGTTAAAAAGATGTGTTCAGAAAGATTATTAGTAGTATTTAGAAATGCTTCTAAAATCTAGAGATCTGGTTGATACATGCAGTGGGTACAGAGTTTGCAAGAATCATGCGTGGAAACAGGAGACAGCCCTCCTAAGAAGACTTTGACATTGGCAACAACTAGGGAAATATATCAATGTTCTAATTGGTTTTAATAAAGATCCCCTCCTCCAAGGCAGCTCTTGAACAGTCCTTCCATTAAAGCACTTTCCAGCAGTATGCCAGAAATGTCTAAGCATTGAGGTTCTACTAAAACATATAGGAGGATTTTATGATGGAAACATATTGCTTGGAAGGAAAAATAAATGTTGTTGAAAGTCACAGAAGTAATAACACGACAGGAAAATGGATTTGCAAAACCACCAGCTCTAAGTGGAAGGCTCGCCCCTCTATCTTGAGAGCAGATAGCCCATCATGAGCTACCACGCCTTGAGCATAAAACTCTCTCGCTGTGCTTGCTTTTCTCTCCGTAAAAGAAAATGACATAGACGGGTGTTTAAGTATATTTGGACTCCTGCTGGAAATTGTTATCGGGTAGAGAAAGAAAGACGAAAGCGCTTAGCACAAAGCAAGTGGCTTTGTTTTTTTAGCGTTCTCCTCCCCCACGGAGCTGGAAGGATCAGACGGCTGACCTGTTCCTTTCATTTCCAGGGAGTTAATTTACAGTTAAAGGCAGGTTATCATTACATTAAGAATATTACTGAGCCCACCAGAGCTCAAAACTGTATTCCGCAAGTGCTCTGTCCTCCTGTCAGGAGCTCAGGGGCTCTGGTCCCCACTGCAACAAACACAGCTTTGTAACAATCGGATTCCATTATGCAAATTAATTCAAGCATATCTTATTCCCAGTTCAGATCTCATCACTCAGCCCTGAGCTGGTCTCTAGTTTCAAATCAAATCACAGGAATTATGCCATGTTTGTGGAAATCACAGAGAATGGGGACAGGAAGTAGTACAGTAACTATTGAATCACATTTCTTCCCCCATTTCTACACTTGGAGCAACATAAGCTTGTAGTAGTAATCACTTCTGCTCAGGTGCAAAATACACAGCGGAGATGCAAAACAGGCATTGCCTATGTTACTCTACTCTCCAATACCAAAGTCAAATGTTAAAATAGGAAGCAAATGGGGCCCCTTATCAATGACCATGATGTTTTATAAGGGCAAGTGGAATGTTTAAAACCGCTCCAATGTAAATGTGATTTTCTGCTTCTAGAGACAGGGAACCACTCCCTGCCTGACATTGGGAAGGCCCAGGTCCAAATCGCTCATCACCTGTGGGCAATATACAATTAGGTAATGAAAGCTGGAATTATCCTCGATGAGGTACTTGATTTGTCTGTACTGCTGGGCAGTATACTCAGGGCTTGGTGTACAGCATCAAATTGTATTTCCACTACAACTATATGTAAATATCACCCATGATATTATCTACAAGGAAACCAAGGCTCTAGGCAATTAAGTAAATTACTCAAGGGTACACCCTGAAACACTGGCAAGGGTGCACTTCAAATTCAAATTTATATGATGGCAAAACCCATGCATTGGCTTTACCTGGCTCCCAAACACTAAGCTCTTCAACATATGAAGCGGCAGGATCCATTTCCAAGGATGGTCTAAACTCCATATAGTATTTGATATCGAAAAGAATTTTTGTTAGAGGTGAACTTCATTCATTTTACGTATGTACAATCAACTTTTATATTCTTAGGCCACAGAGTATCACAGAAATTCAGCTTACATCCCCAGACCTCAAACACACTGAATCACTTGCTGATCATTTATTTATCTTTTCAAGTAATTAAATCATCTCCAAATGATAAGATGACTAAATGCAATGTGTGCTGTGAAGAACTTTTTATTTTTACTCAATCTTCAAGATAGTCTTTTTCTTATTGTAATATTTTAAATGTTAATCATTAAGATGAATGAAATACATCAACCCATACAGGAAACAACATTGTCACCACTGTCATCTTGGGCTATGAATAAACACAACCCATGTGAATGTGTGGAAAGAGAGAGATCTTACTTTTCATTTTTCTTTTGCATGAGTGAAAGTACCAGAGGGAAGATTAGGGCAAAAATGGTAATGATAAACAGATGCTCAACATAGTGTAATGTCATTGGTGGTATCAAAGGCCTATGTGTAAATCCCTCTTTGTCTCAGAGCTGTGAAAATCTATAAGGTTTTCTTTATTTGCTGGTCCCTTCATTCAGCAGTAACTTTTCTCAGCACCACACCTGAGTTGGTCTCTGGAGAAACACAGCTGCAATGCGTCTGATCTGTGGACTCAAATGATGGTGAGACAGTTGTCTGAGCAGATAGATGATAGTATGCCAGGACACGTGCAGACAGGATTGGGCCCCAGAATGCAGAGGCATCAGTGGCCACCTCTCTGCAGATGAATCTGTAACATATCCCTCCTGCCTTTTGGAACTTGCCTACTCCAGTCTCTTCCAAGTGTTAATAAATATGTATATTTACAATCTCCCACATCTGGAATTTCCACTCTCACCCTGAGCCACGGTTGACTGAACCACATATAGTCCAGTGACACAGTTCAGTTCAGTCACCCAGTCGTGTCCTACTCTTTGCAACCCCAGGAATCACAGCACGCCAGGCCTCCCTGCCCATCACCAACTCCCGGAGTTCACTCAGACTCCCGTCCATCAAGTCAGTGATGCCATCCAGCCATCTCATCCTCTGTAGTCCCCTTCTCCTCCTGCCCATAAACCAACCACAGATTGTTTCAAACTGTGTAACCTGGTCAAAATGATAACCTGGTCGAGTTAGATTCACTGGGGAACTTGAATGCAAGCAAACAGAACCATTTGCCAGTTTGTAAGGGAGCTGAAATCCCATGGACAGAGGAGCCTGGTGAGTCCATGGGGTTGTAAAGAGTCAGACGACCTAGTGTCTAAACAATGAAGGGAGCTGAAACAGAAAGGTCATGAGTCATATAGGTGATGGAATAGCAACAGAGTGACATCTGATGGCCAATGTTTTGGTAAAATCAAGGTATGAACAAGGTATGAATAACCATACAGAAACAAGCATAGCCTCTATCCCTCAGCCATGTAAACAGCAGAATGCATGGCCCTTTCTGGTCTCTGAAGATTTTGGCAATCAAGGACTGCCCTCCGGCTGCTGTCTCCACGGGGCCCAGCCCTAATGAGTCTGTTTCTGAATTTGTGAGGTTCTGTGCACTGCCTCCCTATGCATGGATAACATTAAGCCCCTTGCACACGAGCCACCTTGGGTGTTTCTTTTATCATCAAACAGCAAGCCTAGTAAACTGGAGTGGGCTGCCTTTTCCTTCTCCAGGGAACTTCCCGACCCAGGGATCGAACCCAGGTCTCCCGAATTCTAGACAGACGCTTTACCATCTGAGCCACCAGGGAAGTCTAGTAAACTATAATAATTGAGAAGAAAAGTTAGGTGGTTCTTCCTCTGGTAGAGAGTGAAGCAACATAGCTATGGAGATCATTTGTTCAGATGTACAAAATGTCTTTTTTTCTCTCTCTCTCTCTGAATTCCCAAGGCATATTGAGCAATAGGGAGAAAGTGAAGTTGCTCAGTTGTATCCGACTGTTTTGCGACCCCGTGGACTGTAGCCTACCAGGCTTCTCTGTCCATGGGATTTTCCAGGCAAGAGTACCCGAGTGGGTGGCCATTTCCTTCTCCGGGGATCCTTCCGACGCAGGGATTGAACCTGGGTCTCTCACATTGCAGACAGACACTTTACCCTCTGAGCAATAGGGAGAGCTCCAGAATAAAAGTCAAGTCAGGTTCTGCCACTGAACAACTGTGTAACCTTAGAAAAGACACTTCTTCATTTGAGACTAAGTTTCCCCTGCTATAAACTAGAAGGCTAGTAATAGCCTATGAAGGGTCTTCCACATCTACAGGAGCCTGTGAGTCTGTGCTGGGCTGCGCCAGAGCAACTTTCCTGGGGTGGAGAGAGGTGAAGATCTCTTTAGAAGGTTTAGAAAGTCTGGATCCCACTGTGCTGGCAGGAATGCTTCACACACAACTCCAGGAGGCCCCACTTACATCAGACCGAATGTGAATGGTGCCAGCAATGCAGAGCTCTGATAACGTGACAGCCCTGGAAACACAGCATCAGGGATCCAGACTTCACCTGACGGACAGTGGGCATCCTTAAAAACTCTGGTCAGGAGATTGATGGAGCCCACGCTGTCAGAGGTATGCAGGATAAACCAGCGTGAGAAACGGCATTTCTAACAAAATGGTTGAGAGCATGGGCTCAGGAGTCGGATGAGGTTAGAGGATTACAGCTCAAGAGTTTCTACTCACCAGGTGTGTGACTCAGCTTCTGTGAGTTTCCACGCTGCCTTACTGAAAATGTGAAAAACAGGAGGACAGTTCTTAACAGAGGAGATCTAAAATGAAATGAGGTGGTTCCCAGAGAGACCTCTGTGTAGTACTTGACACTGGCTGGCACACAGAAAGCGATGAAGAGGATAAACTAGGAGTTTTGTCCCTTGAACATGAATGCATAAATATGTACTGTAAGCCCTGGATGCATGAATGTGAACGTAATATACATACAGCAGCATGCCACACGGTACAAGCCTTACAAAGGGCTCCAGGAGGCTGTCCTTTAAAAGGATGTAAACACAATAATACTCACAACAGGATTGCTGAGTGCACTGATGTACTGCATGAGTCCAGGGAGACTCCCGGAGTCAGTGCAGTAGTTCAGGTGAGAGGTAATATGGTTCTGAACTAGAAAATAACGCTCACCTGGAGGCACAGGGGACTTTCTAGAAACCCTGCAGGTGTGAAGGGCTCTGGGACCTGGACAGGTTGAGGATAAAGGATGAGATTACAGTCTGAGCAGAGAGAGAAGACAGCGTGCTGTTCCTGGCCTCAACAGAAGAACAGACTGGTTTGGGGATAAAAAAGCATGAGTTTGGTTTTAAACATATTAAGCTTGTAAAGCCAGTGGACTGATGCTCAAGTGGCGAGCTAAGTCTTAAGTTCGGTTTCCAGGTTCTTCCAAAAGTAGGTACTGTCAACGTCAGCATTTCTGTTTCAAGTTTGGAGACCTTGTGGCCTTAATCAATCCTAGCATCTCAGAACTGAGGGAAAGCCTAGGGAGACTTTCCACTATTAGTCCTTATTCCACAGACAAGTGGGAAAACTGAGATACAGAAATGAGAAGTAACTTGCAGAATAGGAGACAACATGAACAAAACCTAAAAGCCCTCTCGGTGCAGAGGGGAAATGCAGGGGGAGGAACAAGTGTCAACAGTGAAAGGAAACTTTTATAGCATCTACCGTGCCCTTTCCTCACAAATCCTGGCTTAAAAGCAGCCCTCCTTTTCAAAAGATTTCTATGGAAACAGCCAGTCCAGGTTCCCCAAGGGAACAGACAGTCAGAAATAAGGACCTGGGAGCTCTTTAAAGATGATCTGTGGAGAACTGGAAGAGGAAAAACAATCTACATATTCTCACTAGACTGTGACATCCTGCAGAGAGCCACTGTCCACAAGTCTGTTTCTTAAAGCACAAACAATAAGAGGAGGAATTAGCTGAGGCGGCCTTAATAACTGACAAGGGCCTGATGCAGTTTTTCTGAAATAATTACTAAGGCGAGGAGAGAGAGTGCCTCCAATCAGCACCTCCGAGAGCCTTTAGAATTCTGAGAAGGCCAGCCTGTGACCCCAATCCACCTCAGTCCATCCAGTTTAATCAGCCACCAAACCGGAGTGAGGAAAGCACAGACTCAAGCAGCTTCCAATTATCAGAGGCACGATTTTTTTTTTAATCCCAGTGTGGGTGGGCTGTCCTGGAGGTCTCTTTGCAATGGACCCCCTCAAACTATGCTATCGTGCTAAGAAGAAGTGAAGTCGCTCAGTCGTGTCTGACTCTTTGCGACCCCACGGACTCCCAGGCTTCTCAGTCCATGGGATTCTCTAGGCAAGAGTACTGGAGTGGGTTGCCATTTCCTTCTCCAGGGGATCTTCCCAACCCAGGGATTGAACCTGGGTCTCTCACATTGGAGGCAGACGCTTTACCCACTGAGCCACCAGGGAAGCCCATGGTAAGAGTAGGCTAAACTCTGCCATGTTTTTAAATGGCTTTTTATTATTATTTTTTTGTATCTTTATATACCCCATAAAGGGTCCCCCTCCTTGTTCTCAGAAAGCAGACACCAACAATAGCCTCATAATGATCACGTTGTGGTTTCAACTAATCCAATCTCTGAAGCCCAATTCTTTCTTTTCAAGTGCATTAATGTCATTTATCAAAAGGAAGGGGATTTTTTTTTTGAAAAAAAGTTAAGCATAAAAGAAAAGTAATGGGATACAGCAAACTAGTCAAGTGCCTTGTACAGACGTGCATGGAGCATTTTCTGAAGCATATACCCAACACTCAGACAGGCAGGACTTTCAAAGGCAACCTTAAGTGTCTTTTGCGGGTCTCAGATAATGTGGTTCACTTAATTAGATTTTCTATAATCCCAGGTTAATCCTATTGTGAATTACAGACGTGAGTTCACTTGCCTGGCAGAAACATCTACTGCTACAAATGCATTTCTGGAAAAAATATATACCTTACTTATAATTCATTAGCAGAGTCATTTTTGCAAAGAGACCCACTTCATTTTCTCCCTCCACCAGGTAGAAGAAACCTTTTCCCATTCCTTTGGATCACAATGTCCTTTAAAGCAATTTAATTATGTCTTCCTTTTCCCTAGGATTAAGTTTCCTAAGGGGCTTCCCTGGTGGCTCAGTGGGTAAAGCGTCTGCCTGCAATGCAGGAGACCTGTGTTCGATTCCTGGGTCAGGAAGATCCCCTGGAGAAGGAAATGGCAATCCACTCCAGCAATCTTGCCTGGAAAATCCCATGGATAGAGGAGCCTGATAGGCTACAGTCCATGGGGTCGCAAACAGTCGGACACAACTGAGCAACTTCACAAGTTCCCTAAGAGTTGGGAACACAACAGTTAACTTCTCACTGAATACCTTCCCCCTGACTACAGTGATGTATATGCTGACATGAGGGCCCAGGAGGCCTTCTGTCCCTCATGGAACTTAAAATTTAGACTAGTGTCTCTAGAGCTTGACTGCATATTAGAATTAACCAAGAATGGGGGAAAAGTGAAAGTCACTCAGTCGTGTCTGACTCTTTGTGACCTCATGGACTATACAGTCCATGGAATTCTCCAGGCCAGAACACTGGAGTGGGTAGCTTTTCCCTTCTCCAGGGGATCTTCCCAACCCAGGGATTGAACCCAGGTCTCCTGCATTGCAGGTGGATCTGTTACCATCTGAGCCACCAGGGAAGCTTGGGATAGGGGAGGAGGATGATTTAAAAATCCCATTGCCAAGGCCTTACTCTAAACCAATTAAAAGCAAAGAAACTAGCAATCAGTATTTTTTGAAGTTCCCTGGGTGGTTCCAGTGTACATTCAAGATGAGAACCACTGGTCAAGAGTTATACTATCCAATATGGTAGCAATCTAGACACATATAGCTTTTAAAATTTAACTTTATGTAAATTAAGTGAAGGGTGTCAGCAGTAAAGAATCTGCCTGCAATGCAGGACTCCTAGGAGACACAGGCTCAATCCCTGGGTCGGGAAGATCCCCTGGAGGAGGGCATGCAACCCACTCCAGTATGCTCACCTGGAGAATCTCTTAGAGGAATTTGGTGGGCTATAGTCGATGGGGTCACAAAGTCAGACCAGACTGAAGCGCCTTAGCACACTAATTATATAAATGTTGAAATTTACTTCCTCCATGCCCTGTCCCATTTCAAGTGTTCAATGGTGATTTTAGTCATCAAAAAAAAAAAAAAGTTCTGTTATTCATCAGTGTTGGTCTTGGACACTAAAACATCCTCATCTGAAGCAGAAATGTCTGTTCCCTGAATGAAGGTGGACAAAGAACACTGCATTTAAAGACCTGCCATGAGCTCACTGCCTGATTCCTATCATCTAGACCTCAGTTTTCCTCTCTGTGAAACAGAGGGCTGGGTAAGCTGGTGAATCTCTACGTGACATTAGCAGAATGCCTGAAAAAAAAAAATCAAGGGACAGGGCTACAATGGGTGGGGCCACTGAACCAACTGGCCCCTTGTGAGTGTGCATGCTTTACCCATGACCGACTCTTTGACCCCATGGACTGTAGGCACTGGGCTCCTCTGTCCATAGGGTTGCCCAGGCAAGAATACTGGAATGGGTTGCCATGCCTTCCTCCAGGGGATCTTCCCAACCCTGGATAGACCTACAACTCCTGAGACTCCTGCATTGCAGGTAGATTTTATACTGCTGAGCCGCTGAACTGGCCCCATACTCCACAGGAAACAGAACATCCAGCTAAACTGGCCAAAATGTTTCCTTAAAAAGCAGTTCAGCTGCATTACCAAAAAAAAAAAAAAGAAAAAAAAAAAAAAAGGAAAGAAACCACTTCTGAGATCTTGATGTTTCACAGTACTTGCTGTCTCAGTCCAGGGATGGTTAATAAATTCCTGCTTCAGCGCCCATAATTCTCCTGGTTCCGGAAGGAGGTCTGGGCTCAGGAAACTGTGGGACCACTGACAACCAACAACTCACTTCACCTCTCTGAATCTGTTTTCTGTTATGAAAAAGAGGGCGAATGATGCATGACCTCCCTGGCTCCCAAGTTAATCTGAGGGTCGAATAAGATAATGGCTTGGGAAGCTCTTTGTAAAAGCATAATGTGGGCTCACAGGTGAAGACAAGCCTGGTGAAATGCCGAGAGCAGAGCCAACATCTATTTATTTGAGTAATTTTTTAAAGTTTTGGCTTTTAACCTGTAGTGGCGTGGACTGTAGATGAATGTAAGTGACCTGATTTTGTTGCCACCAGGAGGATGTGACTTCACTCCTTTTCTCTGATAGGGATATAAAATCTTTCAGATGCTGCAATGGACACGGGCAGCCTTTCTGTTTGCCCCCGGACCCAGTGGGACTCTATAGTGGTGACTTGTGAGAACACTGCCCTCCTTGTCTAGGGGATGGTGTGTGTGTTGGGGAAAGTGGGATGGCTGATTCCAACAAGAAAGGTTGTGACAATGTATTCGGGCCCCCAGACTCAATAGGGATACAGGCCAGAAGTCCCTCTGCAGAATCTAAGGGTCTTTCAGTTACCCTTGATATGGATGAGTATGGAGTGATCATGGGTAACGTGGACAAAGATGCCAAATGCTCATCACAGGAGAGGGCTGGCTCTCTTGACTGGATAAGTTCTAAGAGGCCACCGTAGCAGATCCTTTAGCCTCTTTTGAAATAGCCCCATCCCTGGAGAAGAGGAGCATGGCATTACTGTTACAAAGTTATCATCTACAAACTAGCTACTGTGTTTCTGAGAACCTACTATGGGGTAGGTGCTTTGCTAGGTGCTATACGTAGATTCTTTACAGCCTCTCTCTCCCCAGCACCTTTGAGAGTTTTGGATTACTGCCTCCTTGGCCTAGATATGGAAGCACAGGCTAGAGGCACTTCACTTTCAGAGCATTCTGAAACCTGAAGTGGAATTTGAAGCCGTATATGGCCCATTTGGAAGCTCTTATCTTTCTGCCTTTGAAGATGAACTTCTCTATCATTCTCTGAAGGTCTTAATTTTTCCTTCCAGGGATGTTCAGAGTTCAGTGAGATCTCATTCCACATGGCAACTATTTGATAAATATTTGTAGGATTTCCACAGTAGTTAAATGCATCAAACTTAGGTGAAACATATTATTTGCTCTCAAGGAACTCAGGTAACTATCTTTTTAGAGTGTGCATTCCCTCTAAGAGTCTTGCAGTTAATTCTCCACTTTGAACAGTACCAATCTGTTAACATTTCCTTAGAGCAACTGCCCCAGCCCTTCCCTAGATATTCTCTAGCCTGCCCCGCTCTTCAGAACAGTCCTCAAAGGAATGAATCATGATTTCCAAACTCCCCCCTCTCCCTCACACAACATTTTCCACTTTAGAACAAAATTTTGCTCTACACCCTTCACTACCTCAGCCTCAAAGAAAGTGCTAACGAGTAATAAGATGCAAGCGGCACAGGGAACTGCAGGAAGACAGCCAGACAATAAATACTTTGCAACAAAAGGAACCAGCCCAACAGTGTGACAGTTCCGTGAGATCTCACGTGCTAACATCGTTTAAAAGATTAGGTATGTCGTTCCTGGAAGGAGGGATTATGCTTTGATGAAGGCAAGTCCCACACATCAATGGTTCACCCAAAGACATTCACGGTGAGACCCAGAAGTATACCTTCCTCTCAGACAGGAAGACCACCAAAGTACCACACCCAAAGGAGACTCAGTCCAGTTTTTAACAGCAAATGGAAACATAGTGGGATGGGAAGATGACAATAAGTTTTTTAAAAAATAACATAAACAAATAAAAGTGTAAAAACTTTCATCAGTGTATAGAGCACCACGGTGACATTTCCCCAGACATGCATGATGGCTCCCCAGGGGAAGCATGTGCAGCAGGGGATGGGCTCTGCCCTTGCTCTCAAGATCGTACATCCTTTAAGCAAGTACCTCTTTCCAAAAAGATGTTATTGTAAGGGCAAACTTACAATCTGTGATAACGTAAAAAGGGTGCTTCAGCATCACCCAGTAAGGGGAAGCACCTTTGAACCAGAGCTGCCACAGTCTCACAAGGAGTAGATGAAGACAGAACAACAAAGTAGTTATTGTGTGTCATGAACTTTACCATGAAGGACTTAGTTAAGCCTCCCTGGAAAGACATCCATAACAGAGATGCCCACTCTTGCCTCTCAAGGATGGCTGCACACAGGGTCATAGAAACATGGCTTCATCTCCTCATTCAGTGTGCTCCTATGAATGTGAATCAAACCGTGACATCAAGTTTCCCAGACTGGGGCCTTCTGCATCCCCAGCGTCTAAGTTCCCATCCTCCATCTCTTTTATGTATAGATATTTTAAGATCTAAATTCCAGCAACCTAATAAAGCTTACCCAAAACTTACAAGGTGGGTGTTTGTGGGGGGGGGAGGTGGGGAATGAAGATTCGGAATTTGAAAGCTAGCTGATTTGATAAATATACCTATTCAGAAAACACCAACGACCCCAGATCAAGTCAGCTCATTAGAATGAACAGTAGAGATAAACATTCAGAGAGGTCAAATGCACTCAGGATGGCACAGCCGCTTCACCAAGAAAGGAGATAGGACCTAGATCTGGAAACACATGGGTAGAATTTTGAAAGGCAGAAATGGAAGGACGGTACTGTAGCCTGTTTCTTATTCCTCCTCCAAAGACACGCTCTCCACATGAGGAGCTGATGGGAAACCCACTGCCTAGTCCTCACCATCACCGCTGCTCTGCTGATATGCCCAGCTGGACTGCCTAGAGCTTTGAGGCAAAGCTAGGTTTTTCTCTCTGGGGTCTGCCCCCTGCCTCTGACATTTTACTTCTTGGGGTCTCCCTTCTATTTGCGCAGAGGAGACAATAAATGATGCTGCCTCCTGCCTGCGTCTACTGTGTATCTCTGCCAATGACTAAGCTTCTTTCTCAGATATGTACCCTTTAGACCAACCCATGGCAAGAACTCTGGGATCCTGGGGTCTTATTACTTTCTATTCCATTAAAGTTGTTCTAGCTAATGGCTCCCACCAAACACACACACACACACACACACACACCTGTGTCTCACATTCCCACCCTTCCCCACCCTGATGCTAAGATTACCCACCAGGCCCTGTGACAGAGTCTTTGCACCTTGCTGCTGTAAGTGAACTGAACCTTCAGCTGCTACAAAATTTAAATCTTTGTCTGCTGTCAGTATTTCACCAGCTTGCACATCCTCTTCAACAGATGGTCAATCTTCAGTGCTTGGATAATACCTTCCCACTGAAGAGGAAAAGTTTAACTGTTACACAGGATACATCCTGGCAACTATGTTTCCACAGAAAGAGGGAATCTGTTTTTCAGATTGTTTCCAGATTGAAAAGTGACTCTTACCATAAAGTGAGCAGAGCAGGAGAGGTTTCTTGAGGGTGAGGAGGGGATGGAGGTTGCACTATGAGAAAACCCAGAGTGAAATATCAGTGATATCTAAACGAAAAGCCAGAAAAAAAAAATTTTCCAGGGTCATAAGAAAAAGCAGGCAAACATTTTGTTGAACATTCTTAAAAGAAGCCATCTCCTTCAAATTGTTACAAGTCACAGACTTGGCTTTGAGTTTGCACTTTGAGCAGATACATTTTCCCCCCTGCAAAGTGTAAGGAAGACCTTAATACAAGGATGTGATTCCCCCCATCCCCCAGTGAAGCCATCTTGGAACAAGAAAGTATGACATAGAGGAGAAATTCAGATTACAGCAGAAGAGTGACAGTTATTTCACTTACGACTGGCTAAAGAATTCTAAATCAGTTCCTTAGTAAGCATGGAGAATTGGAGTTTATTTTGGAGACAAGGAGACATCATGCACACTGGCTAAATGGATGGCTTCAGAGGAAATTGCCAATATGCTACTGTATTGGTTGTCCTCAGTACAGTTCCTTTCTCAACATCTTCCATAACAGAAAACAGCATTTTTTTAAAGAGAGAACCTAGCCTCAATGGGCACACACCTGACATGTGCAGTCAAGCTTGTGTACTGAAATGACAAAACTATGTTGCAATTACCCTCGAGGAAACTGTTTTAATATGGCTCACTTCTACTGAGTGGGATTATGTGTTGAAACAACTCTGCTAAAATGGGGCAGATTTCTAGGAATAATCATCACAAACTTGCAAAAAGCAATGTGTGTCAGAGTAGAAAAATTTCCAGTTGCAATCATATGATTTAGGAATGAATACTGGTTTCGGACTCAGAAAACCTGCGTGTTTTCAACTTTGTCATGCTGATGTGAGGTCTATCAAATCATAATGGGCAGGTGATTAAATTTAATGAAAAGTAGAGGAGCTCGGGGCTTTCCAAGTGGTGCTGCTGGTTTAAAAACAAAACAAAACAACAACAACAACAACAAAACCCCCCAAAAAACACTTGCCAATGCAGGAGATATATGGGATTCAGGTGGATCCCTGGGTTGGAAAGGTCCCCTGGAGGAGGGCACGGTAACCCACTCCAGTATTCTTGCCTAGAGAATCCCGTGGACAGAAAAGCCTGGTGGGCTACCGTCCATGAGTCAGACACAACTGAAGCAACTAACACACACACACATACAGAGGAGCTAGACTTAGCAAATGAAAATACAGGACATCTAAATAAATTTGAGTTTCAAAGGAACAACAATTATTTTTAGTACAAGTACACAATGTTGGGGGATATAGTTATACTAAAACATATCTTTGTTGTTTATCTGAAATTCAAGTTTAACTGCAAGTCCAGTATTTTGTCTGACAAAGGCAAAATATTTGTATAAATAAAGAACCAGACTAGATAAGCCAATCTTCAAGCTTCAAATTATTTTTATCCTAAATCCCCAAATCATCTTATCTTCAAATACCTTTTCTGTGAACTCATTACGCTCCTGCCCACAGAAACAACGTCACTGACTGGGCAGAAAAGATTGCATTTGGGGAAACGTTGACAGTTTGGGAACTTTTAACAACAGCATAACTGAGGTCAGAGAAACCCAAAGCAGGAATTTAGATTTCCCCAGAGAAGGCAGAATAGGCCGTCAGATATTGACAGGTGACCTACAACGTAGAAAGCCTAAGGATGAAAGGATTATCTATAGCGCTAATTGATCAAGGAATTAGGAATAATGTTCTCTTTCATCCTCTGACTTGACACTGGCTCTGAAGAAACAACCAACACCTAGGTCTGAGAGTCAGGAGCATTTATAGTAGGAGCATATACCATGCCAGACTAGCAGGCAACTTCCAAGGCCATCTTCAGAAGGCAGCATTCATGGATCTCGATTCTTTCACACACACGCACATATTAATAAAAATGAATTAGCCGAAAATGGGACTGGGAGCCCAATGCTGAGTCAAGTGAGGGAACAACGATGGTCCTCAGGTCAGCGAGTGTCTCATGCTGGGGGTGGCAGACTGGGCAGCAGCCTAGAAGACTGGTAAACAGGATATGGAAGGAGCTTTGCTGGGGAAACGAGAGAGCGAAGAGAGTTCATAGGAGACTTATGCAAACGAGGGCATGAGGATGAGGCTGGGTAGGGCAGACTTACTTGATAAAGCAGAATTAAGTCTTGAAATATATGAGTGAATCAGATGCTCAGGGTTGGACCAGCAGGAATAAACATCTGTGGCATGAAATTAGATGCTGCCTCTGGGTAACAGTAGGAAGAGTAAGAGCAGAGGGTCTGCTCAAGAGCAGGAACTGGGTGAGGCAGCAGAGGTGGGCACCAGGCAGACCACGAGCAAAAATAATCAATAATTACTATAATACTAATAGCATTTACTCTTCGGCCAGTGCAGGTAAAAGAATGCTTGGCTTCATACTGCAACAGTGCAAAGAGGGAAAGTCGGCAGTGAGTCAGTTGACTAGGCAAAAATAGCCAAATGTCCAACGCTGTGGTTCTTCTCTGTCAACATAAATGGGTGTCTGCTTCAATTATTCATTTTCCATCTGGATGCATTAAGACCTGAGAACTCAGAAGCAGCAGAGTGCCTAACACTCAGATTTAAGGTGAGTGTGTTATGGCCATGGGGAGAAAAGAAAACCAAAAAAGCAACCAACTCTGCTCCACCCTTCAAGGATTGGTGGGTGGGGGAAGGGAAGGAGAACAAAGGGAAAGGCACGTAATACTGTATCCCTTGCCTGAAGATATTAGACTTCGAGCTGGAAGCGTGAATGATGCTTGATTCCTCACAGTCTTGTGATGTAGGCATAACTATTCCTACTTGACTGATGAAACGAAGAATCACACAACTTCAGTTTCCCAAGTTCTGTCGCCAGGTAAAATGACATAGCCTCCATTTCACCCCAGCTACAGGAAATAAGCTCAAATACATGTGTCGAGCATTCTACCAGGCCCCAACAAAATCAGCCAAAGAAAAGTGGCTCATGATATAACAGAGGTGGTGCCTGTGCAAAGAAGGAGATTCATTTCATTCTGATTTTCCCTGATCTGCTCTGTATGTACCAAATCAGAGCCCTCTTTGCAAAATTAAGGGCCTTAGTTATCTTTCCATTCAGTCGGAGTGGCATTATACTTGCAAGCAGACGTTCCTAGCTAAGCGGAGGAATATCAAGTTTTTACAAAATCATTCATCAAGAGGTGAGACCTAACCCTGATTAGCGTTTCAATACGAAGCCTAAGACTAAATAGAGACTAAGCAGACGATCACAACGGCAATTAGGCATCTTCTAGACAGCCAAGCTTTTCCTCAGACCAAACGACTTGGAGCAAATGAGAAATTTTTTTTCCTATCTATCTTTTTTCCCCCCCTCCTGCTGTGAAATGAACTGCCTTAAATAACTGATGAGGTGACAGCAAATCCGTTAAAGAAAACGTTTGCCCATTAAGTGAGGCTTAATTAAACAGAGCACAGGCAAATTGTTCTTCCATCTAATAAGTGGCACACTATGGTTAAAATCATCTTACTTTCGGTGTTTGGTCTGGGAGGCCTGTGATGACACCCCACCAGTAAACTAGGGGAAAAACACATACAGAGACTTTTAAGAAATCACATGCCACGCTGCAAAACAATGGATGAATTGGAGATGTGCATGTGCAAATGAAGTTAATCAAATATTAATATTTTTCTCTGGTCACTCTCTCTAGATTTTCTCAGAATAATGAAGCTTATCCCCAGGGCAAGGGAGCTTCAGTGAGGGAGGTGTCTTGTTGTTTTCTAGTTAGTAAGTCCCATCCAACTCTTTCGACCCCCTGGACTACAGCCTACCAGGTTTGTTTGTCCATGGGATTTCTCAGGCAAGAATACTGGAGTGGGTTGTCATTTCCTTTTCCAGGGGATCTTCCCAACCCAATGATCGAACTTGCATCTCCTGCATTGCAGGCAGATTCTTTGCCACTAACATTCACTTATCCACTAAGATGAGCCATTTGGAATTACTGATAAAAGGGCTTAGCTGTAGGACTGTGAGCGTCTAGGACTGAAATTCTCTAAGAGTGCATCATCAATGCTCCATGAAAATGGAGGTCATATGTGTTTTGTTCATCATCCTATCTCCAGTCGGTAGCTTAATATTGGGCACATGGGAAGCAGTCAGTGAATACTTGTTGCCTGAGTTTGTGAGAAAAAGGCTTAGAGTGGACACATTTGTGTCTTAAGTGGTAATCCTAGAAATAAGCTTGGAAGTGTTATAGCCCGAACTGTGTTTCCCTAACAAAGGCTCGACTCCCGACTCCCAGGACCTGTGAAGGAAAGGTGATCGTATTTGCAAACAGGGTCTTTGCATATGATCAAGTTAAGATGATGATAAAGTCATCAGGACAGTCTCTCATAAGGACCATCCTCCTTATTAGAAGAGGACATTCGGATTCTGGAAAACACCATCAATAAGCCAAAAGCTGCCCAAGGCCACCAGAAGCTAGGAGAAAGGTGGGCACAGAGTTTCCCTGCCAGGCCTCAAGAAGAAGCACCCTCTGCCAGCACGTTGATTTTGGACTTTGGGGCTCCCAAACTATGAGACAATAAATTTCTGTTGTTTAAGCTACCCAGCTTGTGCTGCAAGCCACTAAGCTACCAGGGAAGTCCTGAGGGACTGTCTAAGTCCTCCACATTACCGCAGTAGGTAATGTCCAGAGCTTTACGATCATTATCTTATTGACTCTTCACAGCCACTCACGAGGTAAGAATGCTATCCGTATTTTACAAATGAGGTTCAGGAGTCCCTTGGTGATTCTGGGCAAAGTCACAAAGCACAGCAGTGGCTGGTGTCAGACTCAGTGGAATCACAGAGCTGCCCCCGCTAACCGCCGTGCTCCGTACTTGCTGGCATCTCAAGTGTCGCCCCTGCTAGAACGTTGCTGGCACTGAGCAGTTACTGGCAGTTCAGTGGTACTGAGACTGCAGTGTCAAATCCATCTGCCCATAGTTTATAGCCACACACTTAAAGAGGCGTAAATGCTTTCTGAATAGCCGTGGTTCTCCTCCTTAATTTTCTGCATTGTTTATGAGATGCCTGGAGTAGAGCAGTCACAATAATAATTCATACTTTGGAGCACTTTGCAACTTACAAAGGGCTTTCACACACATTAGCTCCTGTTACACATCATCCAACAAAAGTAAGGGTTATTATTATCCTCGTTTAATTGATGAAGAGTGAAAGGATAAGTCAGACTCTTTAATGTGCAGAGATGCAGTGACGGTGAAGGCTGCTATCTGCAAGCAGGGCTTAGGCTGAAAATCCTGCTCGAAGAAAGGAAAGAATTTCCCTGAGGGTGAACAGAGTTTCCAAAATCAGCTCCCAGTTGGCCTTCTCATCCAAGACAGAGCTGATTAACAGCAGCCGGTGATGAGGGGGCTCACAATCCCGGGGTGCTTCCTCCATGCTGAATATCGAGCCCAGCACTCTGCGTGCATGCTTTATTTTGATAATCTGCACACAACCCTGTGGGTTTATACTACTGTTCTCCCCATTTTATAGGGCTTCCCTGGTGGCTCAGACGGTAAAGAATCAGCCTGCAATGCAGTAGATCCGGGTTTGATCTCTGGGTTGGGAATACCCCTTGGAGAAGGGAATGGCTACTCATTTCAGTATTCTTGCCTGGAGTATTACATGGACAGAGGAACCTGAAGAAGACTCTTGAGAGTCCTTGGACTGCCAGAAGATCAAATCAGTCAGTCCGAAAGGAAATCAACTCTTAGTATTAATTGGAAAAACTGATGCTGACGCTGAAGCTCCAATACTTTGCCTACCTGATGCGAAGAGCCAACTCATTGGAAAAGACTCTGAGGCTGGAAAGATTGAGGACAGGAGAAGGGGGCAGCAGAGGATGAGACTGTTGGATGGCATCACCGACTCAACAGACATTAGTTTTGGCAAACTTTGAGAGATAATGAAGGACAGGGAAGCCTGGGATGCTCCAGTCCATGGGGTCACAAAGAGTCAGACACAAGTTAGCAAAACCACCCCATTTTATAGGTGAAAACATGCAAACTGTGAAAGGTAAAATGACTCACCGAAGGTCACATAACTAATACCACCCTGACCATCTTATCTTAGAGGCCTGGCTTTTAACAATTCAACTTTAAGGATTGCTCAATTAGTACAGCCTTCCTTGTAGAGAGAAAAAAAACCAAAATCATAGGATTTGTTTTCTTTTTTTCCCACCCTCAGAGCCTTCTGACTTTCACTGCACTTTGCACCAGGTCGGATTCAAGGCTAGATCTGTGTTTGATTCACGTGTTGGCTTCATTCTGCTCAGGACTCTTAGAGGCACTGGATCCGATACTGCACCCACCTGGAAGGTGCCTGCTGCGTTCCTCCTCTGTACGGACTGTGGTTTTCAATTAAAGAGTTTAATTCTGTGTAAACACCTGAATGAAAGTGAAAGTCACTCAGTCATGTCCAACTCTGTGAGACGCCATGGACTATACAGTCCATGGAGTTCTCCAGGCCAGAATATTGGAGTGAGTAGCCTTTCCCATCTCCAGGGGATCTTCCCAACCCAGGGATCAAATCCAGGTTCTCCTGCACTGCAGGTGGATTCTTTTCCAGATGAGCCACAAGGGAAGCCCAAGAATGCTGGAATGGGTAGCCTTTTCTTTCTCCAGGGGATCTTTCTGACCTAGGAACCAAACTGGGGTCTCCTGCATTGCTGGCAGATTCTTTACCACCTGTGCTATCTATCAGGGAAGCCCAAACACCTGAATGCATGCTTCCAAATATCCTCATGGAGATGGCTTCCGAGTCACAGAAGACACGCAGACGCAACTCATCAAAGTCACAAGTCACAGCTCACCACAGCCCCCACTAAGTGGCAGGACCTACTCATTGTCTGCACCCCTCTTATCTCTGGATGACTCTGACAAACTTCCAGTGCTCTCCCGACAGCTTGCAATGTGTGCCGGGACGTGAGCTCTGAAGGCTACGTGGGTCCCTCGGATGTGGAGTCTCAACTTATTTGCAAACTCTCATCACTCAACTTCTCCTAAAATAACTCGGAGAAAGGGATCTGAGGTAGGAAGACAAAAGGCTGAAAAGGAGACAACAGGGCTGATGGAGATGTTTTTCTCAGGGAGTTTGGGTAAAAGGAAATGATGGAGTGAACTATACCATGGCCTTGGCTTTCTGACCACTAGGGAGGGAGAGTGGAGACCACCGGGGCTGAGGGAGTCACCTCACAGAGCATGATGCGCATCTGGGAAAATGGACCACACACCCGGGCTGAGGCAGGCGCCCTGCTACAGCTAAGAAGCCCCGTTTTTGGAATCTGAAGTATTCATTCAGTTTCCTTCTAGAGATACTTGCCAGCTGTGAGGCCTCAGGCAAATTAGTCAGTCTTTCTCAGGCTCTGTTTTCTCATTTGAACAAGGAAGATAAAATGCTCCCCTTACCCAGGGCCAAGTGATGGGCATTCAGTGATACAAAGAGAGCACCCTTAAGTATCTGACACCTAGTAGGCATCTTCCTCTTTCTGCTTTTTCCCTCCTCAACACTGTATCCATGACTGATGTATCTTCTAAGTAGAATTCACCACCACCACCCTCACCTTAAGCATGGAAGCCTGAGCTCAGATCCTCACTTGTCTGGGATCCACTCATTACAGAAAGTGCCCAGTGCCAGGCTCCTGTCTACCCCCTCACGTGGCCCAACCTGAGCCAGGAGCCCCAGTTAGGAACCCTCCTGAAGTCTCATGAAAGGCAGGAGAAGACAAGAGCTGTTTTTACTGCTGTTTTGCAATGTGCCGTTTTCCCTGAAAAGCCAGCGAACATCCCTTAACATCAACCTGCACCTTTGGGGGTTCACGTGTGACCATTTCTTATAGTCTATAGATTTTCAGCAGAAGAGCTGCTGCTGAACCCTAGAGCTCCTAAGCCAAGCTGCTCCTCCTAACCTCAGTTTGCAAGAAAGGAGACACTTAGAAAGAGGTGAAACTTGGCCAGGCTAACACTGTTGGAGGGAGCATTGTTCAGATAGAACTGTCTCTGAAGACTGGCTTCCTTCCAGGGCTGCGGTGAGTGGAAGCCTCAGTCACTGCCAAACAAGGCCACTGTCCTTCCAGCGTGCAGAGCAGGGCAGTTACAACTGTGGCAGTCCCTAGCTGTCTCTGGGAGGTATGCAAGCAAATGTCATTATCAGTGATTCTGAGCAGGAGAAGACACATTTAGGGAGTTATTACTATGAGCTGGGAATTGTGCTCAGTGCTTTACACACATTATCTCATCCGATCCTTGAAGTTGCCCTCTGAGTACAAACAATGCTCAGGTTTCACAAAAATGTCCACATGCTAATTCTCAGAACCTATTAATGCATTGAGTTGTACAGAAAAGAGGACTCTGCAGAAGTGGTTAAAGTAAAGGTCTTGAGATGGGCATAGCATCCTGGATTATTCACGTGGACTCAATGTAATCAAGAGTCCTTATAAAAGAGAGGCAGGAAGGACAGAGGCAGAGAGAATGCGTTAGAGGAGCAGAGGGTGAGGTGATGAACTCTGGAGCCAGAAGAAGAGGCCATGAGCTGAGGGATGCCAGATCCCATAAAGACGAGAAATGAGATTCTCCCCCCAGATCTCCAGAAGGAGAGCCGAGGGAGGCGAGAGGCCTCCCCAGATCCCATAAAGACGAGAAATGAGATTCTCCCCGCAGATCTCCAGAGGAATGCAGTCCTATCGACAATTAGACTCTAGCCCGCAGGAACCATGCTGGGCTGCTCATCTCCAAACCTGAAAGACAATAAAGTTGGGTTGTTTTAAGCCACTAGGTTTGTGACAGTTTGTTACAGCAGCAACGGGAATCTATACACCCATTTAACAGATGAGAAAGTGGATGCTTTGTGGAGTTAAAGCTCTTGGCAGAAGTCGCAGTAGTCAGTTCACAAAGGAGCTGAGATGACGCCTGGGTGGGGGGAAGGGGGAGGCCATCACTCCTTCTCCTCTTACCGAGCTGCGTCTTTGCTGGGGGAGGAGGAAAAGCGTAGTCTCACAATTTAATCATGCAAGTCCATCTTCAACCCTGGAAGATGGTCTGTTTTGTTTCCATTAAAAACAGAAACAACGAGTCACGAGCACAGGAGAGTCACTGTTCTGTTCAAAGTCACAGTTAGAGGGATACTCAAAATTCCAAAGTGTCACTTTAGTGACCCCACCCCCACCCCTCTCCTGCCCCTGACCTAGGCACTGCTGTCCTGTATTTTCTGGGACACTTTAATTGGCACTACCCTTCTGCAAAGAGGAGCACCCCATCCATGGGAACCAATTCTGCTACCTTCACAAGCTAACACTCAGGCCAGTTCGAGAGCGCGCCAGCCCTCCAAGGTAAGCCTGCGGGCACGTGCTGTACAAACCTGACTATGATCTGGATTCCATCAACCACTGCAGATTTCTGTCTACATGGACCCCAATCTGGAAATACTTGGATATTTGGAACTATATCGACTCAGACACTACCATCACCTCCACCCTGAGTCCTGTCGAGGAAGCCCTCTTCACGTGACAGGCATTGTTCTAAGACCCTCTCCTGCCCCTGACCTAGGCACTGCTGTCCTGTATTTTCTGGGACACTTTAATTGGCACTACCCTTCTGCAAAGAGGAGCACCCCATCCATGGGAACCAATTCTGCTACCTTCACAAGCTAACACTCAGGCCAGTTCGAGAGCGCGCCAGCCCTCCAAGGTAAGCCTGCGGGCACGTGCTGTACAAACCTGACTATGATCTGGATTCCATCAACCACTGCAGATTTCTGTCTACATGGACCCCAATCTGGAAATACTTGGATATTTGGAACTATATCGACTCAGACACTACCATCACCTCCACCCTGAGTCCTGTCGAGGAAGCCCTCTTCACGTGACAGGCATTGTTCTAGTGCTTTAGAGGTAATACCTCCAGCCACTGTCACAAAATCCCTACAGAGAAGATGCTGATCATTGGGCGATTACAATAATCACCCCACTGTTGACCACATTTGACAAATTAGTAAAGAGGCACCCAGAGCAGTCACTTTCCAGCATGAAACAAGATTAGAACCTGGGCATTCCCAGCCCTGAGTCAGGCAACCAATCCAGACCCTTCAATGAGGGGAAAAAAGCAAACCCTCTGAAACAGACGGGTATATTTCAGGAAGTATTAATCTTTTATTTAAAAAAAAATCTTTTAACTTCTTTAAAAGCTAAGAAAACTGTAAAGAAATTGGGAAAGAGGATTCTGTTGCTTGACAAACACACCCGTTTCGTAAAGCTCAGCTCCTTTTTACTCTGCAAAGATCTTATTTTATTTACGCATCCTGAATGCAGCTGAACAGTAGGGACTGCCGGGATGTGGGCTCTGGCGGGAGATCGCAAACAGAGCTTTTGTTTTGATCTCACTGCTTAGGTTAATGCTTCGTGATTCCCCCACCAGCTGTTTCCCAGGATGCTGTTTATTCCAGTGTCTGCTGGGGGAGAAAATGTCCCCATGAAAGTAAATGTAGTGCAGCAGTATTTACAAATTCCGAGTCAGGTTTCCATCCTGTCCAACAGGATGAGAATGCGAGCCATTATTTACGCTAGTAAGCTGAGAATGACATCAAAAGCTCTCTTATGAACTGCAGGGGTGATCATGATGTAAGTGACTTTAATCTAGACATGTGCTTTACAATAGAAACATGTATCTGCTCTTTCCAAAGAACAGCACCGACTTCTATGTTACACTCACGGGACACCCAATTCCAGGCCTTGTGTCCAAATATCTGTGGATCCCACATCTCTATGGTTTCACTTAGAAATTCTGCTTGCACTGGAGAAATAGGATGCATATACAGGTCCAGGGAGAGACAGAGCCCTCAGTAGAGCTGGAAGCACCCTGAGTGCCTGGAGAAGAGGATCCAGGGTTCTTTATGCAGACTGGAAGCAGACGTGATCTCCTTCTCCTCCACAGATGCAAGCACACCCGTACCAATCACTCCTACAGGGATGCCGTAAGAACAGATGAGAGAAAAAAGAGGCGACCGTGCTCTGCAGAAGGAAGTCACTGTTACTGTGCTGTTTGTGTTACTGTTACATTCCAGGAGCTGGTTTGTTTCTGGGCACTGGCAGTGTGGTGGGGGAAGCATCTAAACACTAGAGCCAAGAAGGGCTAGAAGTGAAGTCGTGGCCTATTTACTGGGCTTCATGGGCAAAGGACAAACTGATCTGACTCTTCATTTGCTCATCTGAAAAATGGGTATGTGCTTCCTTCCTATCCATGCTAGTCTGTCGCATCCCTTCTCTCTTTTGGAACTATGCTCAACTCTCTCTGAATACATACAAGATTTACCGAAATTTAACACTTAAAAAATAATAGCTTTCCTGAGATATAATTCACATAAAGTCTACCCTTGTAAAGAATATACAGTTCAGTGTTTTTAGTAAATCTTCCAAGTTGTACATCAATCCACACATATCTATTTCTAGAACATTTCATCAATTCCCCAAAACAAAATTATAGCCACTAGCAGCTATTATATTTAGAACAAAGTTTCCTATTTAACATCCTGTTCTTCCTCAAGGTGTAAAAAATCTTCACGAACGTCCACAATGAATTACTCCTCAGCTTACAGTCAGCACCAAAGTGTGAGGCATTTGATGTACACCCCTCTGGCGCTTCCAGATTGACAGCTGAAATCTGCCCAGCCTATCCAACGCGATGGTATGTTCTTGGAGTGCAAAGGCCATGTTGCCTGCACTCTGTCTCCCCCAGCACCTCAGCTCAGGGATGAACACACACGTAGGCACTCAGTAAGTGCCTGGCTCCCAACCGACTGACCGATCGCCGCTTCTCCAGAAGACCAGCACGTTTGTCATCTGTCTGCTTCTCTGAATGCCAATGCCTCCACAAGCTGTCATGTTGCATGATTATTCTCCCCAAAGCATGTGCTGTTAATTTTTCATCTAATGAACTGTCCAGTCGAGTTTAGCAATGGGAATAGTGATAGAGGCACAATAAAAATGGCTTATGTCTTTGCTATTGTCAGAAACCTTCTCCCCACAACACCGGCACATAATTGAAATAAAAATATCTCAGCAGCTACAAACATCATTTGTCAAGAATAAAGTGGGGTTTAAGTGCTATTTCAAAAATTCATACTACGGGCTTCATCAACACGGATTATTGGAATGTTCTTCCAATTGATATCTGCTCAAGCATTTAAGTGCACGGCTATTATTCTATGTTTGCTTGAGTGAAACCATTTTGGGTACCAAGCTACATGTCAGCCCCTATTTTCCAGAGTATTACAGATGCACATTCTTTCCTGGCGGGAGAAGGGTCAGACAAGCCAGCGCAGGCCCGAAAGGCCTGTGCTAATGCACAGATGCACATGCGGGAAAACCATTATGCAGCTGTTGGCATCCTCAGAGTGGAGTGCTCTGGGAACCGATGTCACTCAAATCTGAATGATGGCCCAGGAGGAGCCCAGAGGGGGAGAGAGAGAATATGAGGAGCAGAGGAGAGAGGCTTGAAGATTCTGAACAAGCCAGCGATATGGAGAGGCTCACACTCCAGCCCTCGGCCCCACACGATTTTCTAATGCCGGCCACCCACCATCATCTTCCTGCCAACCCGTAAGAGAAACGTTCAAGAATTAGGTATTGGCTGGAGTCATTCAGTCAGGAGGTATTTACTGAGCTACAAGTAGACTGGACCACACTGCTCTTGATGTCGAGGATGTAGGGGTGGGCAAGGCAGACCACATCTCTGAACCTCAGGGGGTTTAGACTCTCACAGGGGGAATCAGACAATAAACAAGTAAACCATGGAGGGAAATAGACATGATATTCACACATTAGGATGACTCCTGTGAGGGATAAGACAGCAGGATGAAATAACGAGTAACAAAGCAGTGGGTGTGGCTTTACAGGTGGTGGTGATGTCAGGAAAGACGTAAATAGTGAGAAATCAGGCCTGTGGAGAGACTAAGGCTGAGGGAGGAGAAAGGGCCCAGGGCTCCTCGTTAGACAGAGTGCCTGCAGTCTGCAATATTTCTAGGGGCTCACGGAAATGTTTCAGTTCCTTTTCAAGTTGGAAGAAAAACTGATCTCTGAGGGTAAAGATTATATTCATCTTCATACCAAAGCAGTCATAAATACAGTATTTAAGGTTTTTTTTAATAGAAGAAAAAAGAGCTCATAAAGGCAAAGATGCACATGAAGACATATCAAGACCCCTAAGGAACCAAGGACTCCAGTCCAGAACCCCAGCTGGAAGATAGGGTCCTTCTCAACCTCTTCAGACAAATGGAGCCTGAGAAGGAGAATCAGCCCAAGAGAATGGAGGGTTAAGCATCATGATAGGCAGGACTCCCAGTAACATGGTACAGATGGAGAGTTAACTGGGATGAGGGAATGAGGTTTCAGGGGATGGGAGGGGGTGGTGGTTGGATCGAGTCAGTCTTAGGAGCCAGGCAGAGGACCCTGCAGTTTATCCTGCTAAGGGCCACAAACTTCTGAAGCTTGGGGCTTTTCACTGAAAGGAACTCAATACAATTTAGACTTTAGAAAAACCCATTCTTCTGAAGCTCGGCAGAAAAGGACTGGGGAAGAGATCAGGGAGCTGGATGTGCTCCCATGAACCCAGTCACAGTTACCCTGGCCCCTTCCGTGTGAGCACAGGCTGCTCCCTGCCACTGTGGGGTCCAGCACAAGCCCTGGACAGGAGTGTGGCCATGTACGCATGCAGGGCCTTTTCTTTGCCCAAAGCATGATGTAAATGGTCTAGGGGCAATGAATAACAATTCTCCCGGGTCCATTTCTCAAGTGGAAATTCTGAAGAGAGATTGGGAGTGTCAAGAAGTCCAAATAGCATCAGTTATGAACAGAAATGTGATCCTTAAGGAAACTTGCTAGACATTGCTTTAGAGAGGTTCCTTCTCACTAGTCTTGCAAGTGTGTGGCCAAACTTTTAAACATCCGTTTTCTTTCAACAAAAATGGTTGCTATGGCAACCTAACATCATTTCCAACGGTGCTTAGAGTCTAAAATTCAGAGCCTCCTGAGAAGATGAACTCACGGCCCCTCCACGGTTTTTCTGAAGCTTCCACACAGAGGCGTCTGCCAGGTGTCCAGCTGCAGTCTTCTAGATCCTCAGCAGACACAATTAGTTGGTGGCAGATTTTGTCCTGTTACCCTTCCTTCTCTGCTCTCTCAAACTGCCTTGAGCTCTGAGTCCCCCACAGGGCACAGGGTAATTTGGGTTAGTAGCCTCCAGAGGAAACAATGAGTCTCTGGCTTACAAAGCACGTGGAGGTGGGAGGGCTGTCAAGCAGTGGCCTGATTTTCGTCCTGAAACATTCTGGGAGCAGCTGAACCTTCCAAATGGACCCAACTGAAGGAAACGGGTAGACTTAGAATGGGGTCGGGGAGCCTCATCACTGGCACATGATTCCGTGAGAACAGGAAGTGCAGTGAATCACGGACGCATATGTAGATTTAGCACAGGGCTTCCCAGGTGGCTCAGTGGTAAAGAACCCACCTGCCAGTGCAGGAGACGCAGGGTCAATCCCTGGGTCAGGAAGATCTCCTGAAGGAGGAAATGGCTATCCACTCCAGTATTCTTGCCTGGAAAATCCCATGGACAGAGGAGCCTGGTGGGCTATAGTCCACGGGGTCACAAAAGAGTCGGACATGATTGAGCCAGTGAGCAACAACAAGCAGTCAGTAAATGTGTCTGATGTATGAATGAATCAGTTACTGAATGGCCAGGAAGTCATTCCCTGGAGATTTCACCCCGTCCCTCTCAAGTTCACCTATTTTCTTCAGGCCAGATTCATCTATCACCCTACAGACACTGAGCGCCCAGCCTGCATGCCTAGGTCTTGGCGCAAAGCATGAAAGAATGTCACGGTGTCTTTCAAGAATTATTTGATGAGTGAATGAATGAATCCCTGAAAATAATCCCCCTGGGCCCAGAGCACTTGACTGCAAAGCCATATATCACTCTGTCTTCTTGGATTACTTACCGTCTGTCACAGTATTCAAAGTGCCTCTCACATGGAGTACAAACTATTTCTTGCCATGAAATGCACAGAGGAAATGCACAGATAAACTTGAGCAGCTCAAGTGCTTTGATCTTTGAAAGGAGGGAATCTTACACCAGCCTTTGAGCTGCCGTGTTGATGCCGACAAGCAGAAAAGAAAAGTCACACTATCTAAATGACTGGTTGTCGGAAATGAAGTGATTAGATCTCAGTGGGACTGTCTGCCTCCATCCTGGATCCCTGGGTCCTGAAGGCAAGTGTGTAGAGAGTGTGATCACCTGGCCGAGACTCCAGTGCTCAGTGAGATGGGAACTGATCCTTTCCCAAAGATGAGCATCAGATGGGCAGTCCATGGGCAAAAGAAGGGCCCTTCCTGCTGTCTCCATCCTGAGGGTGGATTTGCTGTTCCTGGAATCTCAGGGAAAAAGACACAGACAGGAATGTGTTCTTGGTTTCAAGAACATCTTGGTCATCTTACTAAATAAGTGCTGGGGGCAGATAGGAAGCTTACCTAGGTGTCTGGGTAACTGATGTCCAGGCATTAAATTCATACAGTTGGTGCATGGAATGTGAGTAATATGATTTTTTTTTAAATCAAGACTCTAGATGAAAGGTTTATAGGAATTAATTGTACTATCAATATTTTTGCAGCTTTTCTGTAGGTTTGAAATGTTTGAAAACTTAAAAGTAATTTAAAATCAGAGAACAAGCAACAAAAACAAGAGGGACTATTTAAAGTTCTCTTTTTTTATTAAAATATATAAAGTGCAGAACAGTGTACATCCTAGTGCTTCCAGCTGGGTGCTGCCAGTGTATACAAATGCACAGGAAACAGGTACATGCGTGTGTGTGGCTGTAGCTTCATGACTACTTGGAAACTCTCTGAATGGTCACATAGAGAACTGAAACTAGTAGCTGCCTCCACAAAAGGAGGGAGGGACTAGAAGCTAGGACTGAAGGATACTTAATTTTCTACAGGCTTTGTAACTGTCTTGTCTATTATATATATTTATATTTATATGTATTTTCATATTTACATATCTTTGTATATATGTAACTTGAGTGTCAGTTCAGTTCAGTCGCTCAGTCTGTCTGACTCTCTGCGACCCCATGAATCGCAGCACACCAGGCCTCCCTGTCCATCACCAACTCCCGGAGTTCACTCAGACTTGTGTCCCGCGTCCATCAAGTCACTGATGAGTGTATATATATACATATGTAGGCATGTATATACATACACAGTTGGGCTTCCCTGATAGCTTAGATGGTAAAGAATCCATCCGCAATGCTGGAGACCCCTGGGTTTGATTCCTGGGTCAGGACATCTGCTAGAGAAGGGATAGGCTACCCACTGCAGTATTTTGGCCTGGAGAATTCCATGGACTATATAACTCATGGGGTTGCAAAGAGCTGGACATGACTGAGCGACTTCCACTTTCACTATATATATAAACAAACCACCTAGTCATGAAAATTTTGGCTCAAGAACCTCTGCACTGTTCTCTTTGTTTAAAAACATTCTTCGTGATTATCTCCTGGTAAATTCTGACTTATGCTTCACATCTCAACCCACAAGTCACCTCTTCCCTGAAGCCTTTGCCGATTTCCTCTATTAGAGTCCATCCCTCTATGCTCCTACAAACCCATGGAGCTACCTCCAAAACATTCTACACCATGGTTATTGTTTGCTGCCCTGTCTCCATCAGAAGAAGGGGTGCTCTTTAAAGACATGGCTTTGATACAATTGTTGTGTAGATACAGATGCATCGGGCTCATTTGTTGTAGCTGCACCTAGTCCACGGCCTAAAACAGGAATGCTTTCCAAGAGATGATTTATGAATGAACACATTTGGGATTCTTTTTTCCTCTTCCCATGGGTTCTCTCTCACTCAGTACGCACATTCAGCAGCACGCTGCTGTATCAGCCAGAAGCACTTAGCCCACATGGAGATTTAGGACATGACCACCTAAAGAACTGAAATATAACCCCGCCCACCAACTTGGTTAAGATCCGAAAGCACGATACCAAAGACTCAGAAGAGACACACTGGGGGCCTATGGTACTACACTGGGGCGTGGAGGCCCCGACTCTGCACAGAGTTCACTGTGTGGCCCTCGACAAGTTCATTAGCCTCTCCAACCTCAGAATCCTCATCATAAAAGAAGCAGGACGACAGCACATAGCAAAGCACTATGTCACACAAGACAATGAATGTAAATCTAGTAGCCCAGTGTTTGCATACGGGCATCTCACTGCATCAGCTCTCACTGTTCTGATCAGGAGGGTCTCTGCATTGTGTTCATCAGTCCTAAAATAAAGCAAGATCAGAGAACCACAACTTCGGTTGAAGTCTGTCCTTTTAGTACTAATTCTGGCAAAGGTAGGACATTTGTACTGCCTGGCACACGGGAGCTTCCTAACTCTTGGTTGATCACGTCAGTGACAGTCACACGGTACACACTGAAGATCTGCAAAGGAGTCAGCAAGTGAACTGACTGTCTGTTTATGATTCTCATGGCACCAGCTACAGACAGAAACTTGGCCTCTTTCTCCACAGTGGCCTACATCCCAAAATAGGAAATGCCTTCACAGACAGACCCAGCAGGCAGAGGGGGTTAGGAGGCAGGCGGCCAACATTTCAAACTGTCAGGGACAGTGCAGAGCCTGGAGCGTGCTCCAGCACAGGTGAGTTGCCCCCGCCCCAAGCAGCTTTTCAGGATTGATTTTTATGCAAATGAAAGAGAATCAGTGACCTGTGACAGAGCGAGGCTTGCTGAGAAATCAGTCAGGAGGGTCTCAATGTGTGCACACTTTTCATGAGTCTAAAAACAATTATTTTTCACTTTAAGACATTCGATCTGTGCCCCACTGCCCTACTAAAAGCTCAGTGAAATAGCACGGCCGGGAAGCTCTGTCCTGTAGCTGCTTAGGTCACCCCTCCCTGGCTCTGGGAAGATGCCTAAGTCAATCAGATGTACCAAGAACAGAAGTTCAAGTGGATTTCCCTAGAAGTCAGCTGGAGAGCTGATCCTGTAAGTCCAAACCACTTCACTACCATTTGTAAAACGTGTTTCTCTCTCTCTACGCGAACCCCATATCCCTCTTTTCTCTTCCTATTAGGATTCTGGGTACTTTACACAGAGCTCCTTGACTGTAAGCTCTTGAAGAAAGTGAAAGCTACTTTATCCCTGCCTGCGTCCCAGTACATCATAGGCACCTGTTTAAGAAATGCTGGCATCATGAACAGATTGAGGATCAAGAATCTGAGTCTTGAGCCAAAGTTGTAGGTTAGTTTCATTTTGTTCTTCTAAAACCTTACAGTATGATCATGAATAAACCCTTTCCTCTCTCTAAGCCAAAAAAAAAAAAAAAATCTGTCTAAAACAAGAAGATTGTTCTGAAAGATCAAAGGACTGTTAAGGACTGTTCCATCTGTACCATGCTGTGTTTTTTTAAGGGTGCTGCAAACATCAGAATAGTTTACCTTCCTCTCCTTGGAATAAAAGCGATGTAGAACGCTTAGAAACAGGCTGCTCTTAATTTCAAAGTGGAAGAAAAAAAACAATTTCCTAGAAGATAAATTAAATTGAAGTACTTTCTATTTAACTTCTGACTCTGTTCCACTGATACCTCATTCTAATTGTCAGTATTATCAAGAAAAATAGGAAATGTCAGTCGCAGATCCTATTGAAAAATTTGAAGGGCTGCTGAAATGAAGAGACCTATTTGGCTTGGCAGAAATGAGATGATCGTCATTCACAGGCATTTCCACAGGAGGGATGCGTTTCCACTGCTGAGCCAGGCTTCAGAGCAAAATATGCTAATGTGAGAGGAGCCAGCCACATAATGTCCAAATCATATTGGTACATTTGCAGGGAAGTATGGCCCTGCTTCCACTAAGAGTGTTTTCATCTAGTGGTTTATTCCCACGACAAATGTCGACCAGAACGTGAGAGCAGGAGATGGGGGAGGGCTCCCCAAATTGAAATTTTGTCCCCAAACAAACTCACATTAAAACATGAGTGAAAAACATCTGGAAAATCACCAAAGATTTACATGTCCCAGTCACAGGGGCTGACCATCTAAGTAAAAATAGCTTGTGTGGGCTGCAGAAAAAGTCTTCAGCCTGCCATGGAGGACCTGTCTTTTGTCTATAATGGACCAGATTCACTCACGGGGAAAACAAAAGAGAGGCGTGCTCAAAGATAGAAGCTCTGGCTAAAGTCAAACTTCCAAAGATAAAAGAAGTACGGCGATAGGGCCATAGGCAAGTTACTTATCTTTTCTAAAATTGTTTTCTCATTCATAAAATCTTAGATATCAATTGTGCCTATCACAGTAGGTTTTGGCAAAGATTAAGGGAAGTGATTCCTTTGAAGACCTTGTGTTCCTGACATAGCATAAGCACTCAGTACCTACCAGCTGCCAGTGCTGTGACTTCTCTCTGTGTGGTAACATCAGGGCCCCTTTCTTATCTTAAAGTCTCTGTTCATGTGTTTAGTAAATATTTATTGAGAACCTACTTGGGGCCAGAACAGTGCTTACATCCAGGAACCCGGTGGTCCCAAAATAAAGCCAATCCTCAAGAACCTCCAGGTCTAGCTAGGAAGACAGACACCTGAACAGACAGTTACAGCCCATGTGGGAGTCACAGGAAATGGTATAATCTTGGTGACTAAAGCCCAGGAGACACCCATAGCTCAGCCTTCAGCAATCAGAGAGAAATCCTTAGAGGTAGGGAGGTGCAAGTGAAGGCATAAAATGAGTAAAAGGTAGCTTGTGAGGGAAGGGAGATCACTGGGCTCTGTGAATTAAAGGTTGTGCCTTGGAGTAGACCTGGAGTGGATCAGTACAATGAAGGCTAGGTGTGCAGAGACAACAGCTGAGTGGGGGTCTAAACAGCAGAACAGTGGGCCCATTACTACAGGGTCCTGAAAGCTTGAGAAGGAATTCAGATGCCTCAAAGTGAAAGGATTAGTAGCAAAGTAACATAATATCTGGATTTAGGGACACTGTTCAGGATGTATATGAAAGATGGATCACGCTGGAGGTGGCAGAGGGAAAAGTATCCCTGTAGGCATAAAGATCTGTTAGGTGGCGATTCTGGCTTGCATTTGATGGTGGCAGTGTGGGTAGAGAGAATAAAGTGTTTCAGAGATAATCAGAGAGTAAACCAATCAGAATCAATTACTCTTGGAGATAAGAGGCTGGGAGGACAGGATGTAGTCATGTTTCAGATTCAGTGAATTTTGATGCTGGCACTGAAATATGGCAGCAGGACAAGGTAAAGGTTTAGGGGGAAAGATCCTGACTTGCATTTGGCCTCTGCATCTAAGTCACTTGGTGGACACTCACGGCGAGAGGAGCCACGGACATGTGCAAGGGTGAGTCTAAGATAGTACCGTGTGGCAAGTCATGCTGCTAGAATTAATTCTTCAAGTTTCATCTGAATATTTCAACATCCTATAAAAATAGCTTCAGTTACTAGTGAGCTGATAAAGGAGGAAAATGTATTCATAGAATCCTAAAACTTATGGACCATTATTTACTCTGGACTCAACCACCTTTGTGGGCCAGAGAAGAGTTTGTTAACCCAGGGGCACACAGACAGTGAACGATGGAGCCAGGTTTGGAGCTGAAGTCAGTCTCCCAGCTTAGGATCTAGTGCTCTGTCTTTTAGAGCTAAAAGATTCAGCCTCCTAGCAATCTCTTTTCCTTGTGGGATGTAAGCCACCTTGTGCACATTTAAAGAATTTTTTCAAAAGAAGAAAAGGGGATAAAGAACAACATGGTAGTTGTGTTAGTCTCTCCAGCCAAGTTTTTGCTATGGAATTATATAACCCCTTTAGCTCCTTCTATCGCCTGTGAACTTTCTATGGTCCAAAAAGAAAAACACCCAAAACAAAAAAACTATCATCTTTGTACAGGCACATAATAGGTGCTCCATAAAGATAACCCAATAATAACAGGAATAATCACATTCCTCAAAGCCCAGGACTACTGTCCTGTCAAATTCTACTTGGGATCTGTGAGGGCAGGCACATTTGTGGGATGGGCCTGGAAACCATCATTTCCATCCCCACAAATAGAGTAACATTTGAAACACTCAGTAACGCTGGTCCATCTTACCTTCTTCACCCATTGGATACTTGCTGCCAGTTTCTGTAACACAAAACTCCACCCATCTGATTGGTCATTCAACAAATGGCAAGGGGAAGGATCGTCAGGAGACCTCTGAGCCGAATATACAGAGATTTCTGCAAAAAGTGAAAGGATCGTTAGTAACCTGGAGGTGAATGAATCAGCAGAATGATACTCTCCTAAACACTGGGGGTACACAGTTGCATAGGACACACTTTTCTCTTTGACAATAAGGGTCCATGTATAAAGTGAGAGATGTAAATAAATGATCACAATGGTGTGCAAAGTGGGGAAAACTTGTCATGAATTTAGAGGTACCACAGGATGGTTCGATAAAGGTTCTGTTCTTTGATAACAAAGATAAAAGCAGTCATATA
Source organism: Madoqua kirkii (assembly GCA_006408675.1). NCBI lineage: Eukaryota > Metazoa > Chordata > Mammalia > Artiodactyla > Bovidae > Madoqua > Madoqua kirkii. Next base: position 47,548 of record SJYC01097011.1, read on the forward strand.
TCCAAAGTCTTATACTATGCTACATACTTTACACATATTTGCTCTAGCACTAACAACAAACCTGTGGGGGAGACAGGAAATCGTAGAGTCAGTTGCTGATAGAATCCACATTTTACTGGCCTCCAAAGCCTGTTTCCTCCCTTCTAAAGAGAGATGCACCACCCTGGTGCTGTCAGATCCTGGTGGAGTGACAGACTCAAGGGCAAGGAGTGACAGCGGTGGCGGTCGTGATAGGAGATGTCATCCCCACGCTGGCAGAGCAGAGCCCTGGGCTGACAGAGCTGCAATTCTTTATCAGGACTACATTCCTGTGTTCCCCCTCCTGCTCCACATCACACTCTGGAGTTTCTGTGTGTGGGGGCTGTGTTCTGCCTGGATGCTGGTCTGATTCATCTTCATATCTCCTGAAGTGTCTACCACTTTTCCTAGCCCTGAGCAGCTGTTCAATGTATATTTGCTGAATGAATAAAGAGAGGAATATGGAGTGTCTGAACAGCTGCCGTCTTCAAAAAACCAAGGCACTGAACCAAGGAAGGTGCCGCTGGCATAACTTCCCAAACACGACAGCAGAAAGGAGTTCTTAAATGTCCTTCCTCTCCAGAACATCTACTTTCGAGGATCAACTCGGGCTACACTAAGGGCTTAAACAGCTTCTTATTTTGATGTTGTGTTCGTCCCACAGTTGTGTCTGACTTTTTTGCAACCCCATAAACTGCAGACAGCCAGGATCCTCTTTCCATGGGGATTCTCCAGGCAAGAATACTGGAGTGGGTTGTCATGCCCTTCTGCAGGGGATCTTCCTGACCCAGGGATCAAATCTGAGGTCTCCGGCATTTTAGGTGGTTTCTTTACCATCTGAGCCATCAGGGACGCCCACTTTGACTTTATTAACCTTCATTTTCCCAGACCCACTTATCCTTGTTTCATCTTGGCTCTACCTATCAACTCTTCACATGCAATGCCTTCTCCAAAACAACAGGGGCAACAGCAACATGGGAAAACCCATCTGCACAGGGCTGAGGATGGACTGTACATCTACTGAAATCTGCTCACGGCACCTTACTTTGGTGACTGTAGCAAGAACAGAAGGACTGTCCTGTGCACGTGTGCTCAGTCCGTCAGACTCTGCAACCCCACCGGTGGTGGCCCTCCAGGTTCTTCTGTTCATGGGCTTGTCCAGGCAAGAGTACTAGAGTGGGTTGCCATGCCCTCCTCCAGGGCATGTTCCAAACCCAGGGAAGGAACCCGTATCTCCTTTGGCTCCTGCCATGTGTGCTATTTCCAGGATGTCAATGATGGAGCAGGGCTGGGGTTATTCCCAGATGTACATGGAGTCATGGAGAAAAAGCCACAGGGGAAGGACCTGTTCATAACCCCAGAGGAAGGACTCAACTCGCAACCATGCCATAGCTACTCTCCAACAGTCCTCCCTGGATGAATCACACACCCAGAGAACCATACCCTTCTGTGATCCCCTTCCATGTGACTCTAAATTGCCCTGGGGTAACCAATGAAATATCAATAACCTCAGATATGCAGATGACACCACACTTATGGCAGAAAGCGAAGAAGAACTAAAGAGTCTCTTGATGAAAGTGAAAGAGGAGAGTGAAAAAGTTGGGTTAAAACTCAACATTCAGAAAACTAAGATCATGACATCTGGTCTCATCACTAAACAGTAGAAACAGTGACAGACTTTTTTTTTTTTTTTGCGCACCCTGCTTATTTAACTTATATGCAGAGTCCATCCTGGAAACGTTGGGCTGGATGAAGCACAAGCTGGAATCAAGATTGCCAGGAGAAATGTCAATAACCTCAGATATGGAAATGACACCACCCTTATGGCAGAAAGCGAAGAAGAATAAAGAGCCTCTTGATGGAAGTGAAAGAGGAGAGTGAAAAAGTTGGCTTAAAACTCAACATTCAGAAAATTAAGATCATGGCATCCAGTCCCCTCCCTCATGGCAAACATATGGGGAAACAATGGAAACAGTGACAGATTTTGCTTTTTTGGGCTCCAAAATCACTGCAGATGGGGACTGTAGCCATGAAATTAAAAGACATTTGTTTCTTGGAAGAAAAGTTATGACCAACCTAGATAGCATACTAAAAAGTAGAGACATTATTTTGCTAACAAAGGTCCATCTAGTCAAAGCAATGGTTTTTCCAGTAGTCATGTATGGATGTGAGAGTTGGACTATAAAGAAAGCTGAGTACCAAAGAATTGATGCTTTTGAACTGTGGTGTTGGAGAAGATTCTTGAGAGTCCCTTGGACAGCAAGTAGATCCAACCAGTCCATCCTAAAGAAAGTCAGTCCTGAATATTCATTGGAGGAATGATGCTGAAGCTGAAACTCCAATACTCTGGCTACCTGATGGGAAGAACTGACTCATTTGAAAAGACCCTGATGCTGGGAAAGATTGAAGGCAGGAGGAGAAGGGGTTGGACAGAGGATGAGATGGTTGGATGGCATCACTGACTCAATGGACATGAGTTTGAGTAAGCTGTGGGAGTTGGTGATGGACAGAGTGGCCTGGCATGCTGCAGTCCATGGGGTCGCAAAGAGTCGGACACGACTGAACTGAACTGAGCCAATGAAACATAGCAAAAGAGATACGATTAATATTTGATTTCAGAAGCTGAGCCCTAAACACCTGGTAACCTGTCTTGTGTTCTTAGAAAGGTTGCTCTGGGAGGAGTCAGCTGCCATGTCTGGAGTCTGAATGCTCTAGCTCCCCATGCTGAGAGGAAGCTCCAGCTAGCCATGTGGAGAAGCTGCACAGATAGCAAGAGAGGTGCCCAGCCCCAGCTGCTGTGGGCATCTAAGCTGAAGAGTCTAGTAGTGAGTGAAGATGCCATCTTAGACATCCGACCCACCTGGACCTTCACATGACTCCAGCCATCCGACTTTATACCATGAGACCCCCAGCAACAACTGCCCAGATGAGTTCACTCCGTTGTAAGAGGTAAGGATAGACAGTTGTTATAAGACACTAAATTTGGGGATGGTATGTTACCCAGAAATGGATAGATAGGACACCATGAACAGGGATGGAACAGGCATTTGGTGCTGTCCTTACCGATGTAGTCTCTTTAAATGCATATATCCACTCTGGGTAGCATGAACCCATCGGGATATCTCACCCCAACCCCTAAAAAGATAAAACTTTTGCCCTTGGCATCTAGCCCATAATACCCACGGTGGGATCACAATCCAGCAGCCCTGACCTCAGAGCCTGTGTTTCCCCTGTTTTTCTTCTGCTGTCTCCAATCAGTTCATGACACGTCTGTATCTGTGGCCAGTGTGCTTTTAACACTTTCATTGTCAAATCTATAAAAACGAATTGAACTCCCGCTTTGCCTTGCATCCTCTAGTGTTAGTTGCTCAGTCGTGTCCGACTGTTTGTGACCCCATGGACTGTGGCCCACCAGGCTCCTCTGTCCACAAGATTCGGCAGGCAAGAATACTGGAGTGGGTTGCCGTTTCCTTTCCAGGGGCTCTTCCCTGTAAAATATCTCATAAAACTCCTCTCACCAAAAGCCCGCATTGATCATTAAGAGCTTTGGAAGGAAAGCAAAAATAAATGAGTAAGTTGTCTATGAATCCTGATTACTGCAAACTTTTGAGAAAGAGGGGATTTAGGTTCTATGGACAATGTTGGTATATAATTACACCGTGTTTCTTAGAGAAAAAAATGAACAGAAAAAAATCTAAGTCGTTTTTGTACTTTTTCGGAGTTGATGGGGGGAAAAAAAGAGTTCACTGGGTCTGAGAGAGCTGGGCAGTGTACTACAGATGTTCTCTTTTTCGCACTGTTGGTGTTCCGGGTTGGAATGTTCATTTCCCTGCCTGCCGCCCACATCTAATGACTCTCCAAGACCTGGAATCATGTGTTCCCTTTTGTGACAGAGAAATACAACCCAGCGCTGCAGCACCCACTCCTACCTACTCTCAGGGCACCGTCCTTTAGTCTCCCCAAGCCCTGCGTACCATCCTGGGCCCTCTTCACCTGCTGCCCTGCCCTCTACCAGCCCCTCCCATTGCCATGCTTGGCCACCCACACTACTGAGCCTCTTAGAATCAGACTCTCCATGCCATCTACTAGTTCAGAGAGACTGAGAAACAGGAAAAAGAAATCCATGAAGCCAAGGGTGTAAAGTGAGATGGAGAACATACTTGGCAAGGGTATCAAAATTGAGGAGGAAACTCAACAGCGGCGCGGCGGAGGCAGATTTCCTTCGCTGCACTCTGACCATTTGGAAGGCTTGGTACACACAGGGCCACATCCTCCCCTCTGACCCCTGAGTCAAACTGCCATCCCTATCTTAAGGTTTCTGCTCCAGATCAAATGCCCGGCTCCTAGCTCTCCATGTGAGGGTCTTCTAGAATGTGGGCTCAGCCAGGCCAGGTGTATTCCTGGATCATTGTCAACAGCACCCTACCAACACCAACAACAACATATAGTGCTGTGGGGGAGGGTAAGCACTGAAAGTATACATGAATTAAACAGTTCCACCCTATGTACTCCATCAGCGCCTGCTTCAAGATCCTCAAGTCACTTACTGTGTGCATGAGTATGCCACAGCAGTGATGGGTATAAAAGGGAAAGAACCGCCACTGAGTTGGGGAGTGTTGCCCAAGGAGAGAGTGACAGCTCCATTTTACAGGTGAAAAAACTGAGGCTGAGTGGTAAACACCCAAACATATAGTGCAATGAAGCAACAGATCAAATCGCTAAAAAAATCCACTCCTTTCCCGCCAACTTTAAGAATCCATGACAAGACCTACTTGCCAGGGTAAATCATGCCTGTTCCTCGGAAAGGTGATTGCTCATATCTACTTTTTGGTATAACAACACAACAGAGAATCTGAGATATTTTGGTATGGAACTGAGTAATACAAACTATGATTAAATATACTATTATTGAATAAATAAAACATCAGCTTTTTAAAATTTTTATTGGGCAAAGAATTCAAGCAAAGGCCATATCCTTTCCTGTTGGTCTAGGAATATCAAGTTGTGCTGCTGCTGCTGCTGCTGCTGCTGTGTTCTTGCTCTTCAGGCAGCAGAAGGGGCAGAGGAAGCTGAGACTGGGTGTCTGTAGATGGGGGCTACTTCCTTGTATGGGGGTCACATGTTCCTGACATTGTGGAAGGGATGAATAAACCAAAACAATATTCAGCACTGGGTGTTTTTCTTTCCTGTTATCACCCAAGTTCCAAAGCCACATGATGAAGCGTATTTTGTAAGATAGACAGGTTTGCAGATTATGATTTTTAAAAAAAAATGAGGGAAGAAATAAGCTATTACATGTGAGGGGACAGGACTTAAAATCCAGGCTTTGCCTCTTCCAAGCTAATTTGACTTTGGCAAGAACTCTTTGAGCCTCAGTTTCTTCGTTATAAAATGAGAATATCAATAATTTTTGTGGGATTGATTGTTGTAAAGAATAGTGAGAATAAATACCTCACTTAGAATAGACACTTGATAATTAGTAGATGCAATTACAAAAACACATAGGTTATGCTTTTTAATTGTGTATGATTAAATCACTTTACCTTTTATTATATATTTTCTATTTTCAGAGCTCTATGGTAGGTGGATCGGAGAAGGCAATGGCAACCCCCTCCAGTACTCTTGCCTGGAAAATCCCATGGATGGAGGAGCCTGGAAGGCTGCAGTCCATGGAGTCGCTAAGAGTCGGATATGACTGAGAGACTTCACTTTCACTTTTCACTTTCATGCATTGGAGAAGGAAATGGCAACCCACTCCAGTGTTCTTGCCTGGAGAATCCCAGGGACAGGGGAGCCTGGTGGGCTGCTGTCTCTGGGGTCGCACAGAGTCGGACACGATTGAAGCGACTTAGCAGCAGTAGTATGGTAGGTGGATAACTTTCATATATTTGTTGTTGTTGTTCAGTTGCTAAATTATATCTGCTTCTTTGCAACCCCACGGACTATAGCATACCAGGCTTCCTGTCCTTCACTATCTCCTGGAGTATGCCCAAAGTTATGTCCATTGAGTTGGTGATGCCATCCAACCATCTCATTCTCTGTTGCCCCCTTCTCCTCTTTCCCTCAAACTTTGCCAGCATCAGGGTTTTTCCCCACTGTGTCTATTCTTTGAATCAGGTGGCCAATGTCTTGGAGCTTTGGCTTAAGCATCAGTCCTTCCAATGAATATTCAGGGTTGATTTCCTTGAGAATTGACTGGTTTGATCTCCTTGCTGTCCAGGGGACTCTAAAGAGTCTTCTCCTGCACCATAATTCAAACACATCACTTCTTCAGCACTCAGCCTTCTTTATGGTCCAACTCTCACATCTGTATGGGACTATATTTGCATATATTAATACATACTCATGGAATATATAATTAACATTCATCATAAGCATTTTCCACTCCATTCCTTTTCAGATAAGGAAACTGAATTCTCAGAGAAGTTCAGGGACCCCTCAGAGTTCAAAGGTTCAACTTAGACTTCTGCTTCCATAAGACGTTTAGGGCTGCCAGCTGCCCACAGCTCAGGGCTCCCTGCAAACTCGCCATGGCTGGCTACTTGCTGCTTGTGCAGGATAATGCCCAACGTCTGGCTGTAATTACAAGGAAACATCCATAAAGAGTTCCTGGGCTCCAAATGGATTTGACACACTGGCCCTTTAAATCAAACTCTTAACACGATTATCTTGATTTCTCTTTGGTAGTTTTTCTAAGTAAGCCATGCCTTTAGAGGCACCTAATACAAAGTGACAACCTTCGCTGTTTTCCAAAGCGCCGATGGGCTGGGGCAGAGAGGGCCCATTGTCACCATGGTAATTACCGCACAATACCTGCCGGCCAATGGACAGTCAGGAGGCGCAGGCAGCAGCTGAATCCGGCATTGTCCAGGCCCGATAAAAAGATTAGAAGCCCTGAAAAGCCGGGGAGAGGCTGCAGTCCATGGAGTCGCTAAGAGTCGGATATGACTGAGAGACTTCACTTTCACTTTTCACTTTCATGCATTGGAGAAGGAAATGGCAACCCACTCCAGTGTTCTTGCCTGGAGAATCCCAGGGACAGGGGAGCCTGGTGGGCTGCTGTCTCTGGGGTCGCACAGAGTCGGACACGATTGAAGCGACTTAGCAGCAGTAGTATGGTAGGTGGATAACTTTCATATATTTGTTGTTGTTGTTCAGTTGCTAAATTATATCTGCTTCTTTGCAACCCCACGGACTATAGCATACCAGGCTTCCTGTCCTTCACTATCTCCTGGAGTATGCCCAAAGTTATGTCCATTGAGTTGGTGATGCCATCCAACCATCTCATTCTCTGTTGCCCCCTTCTCCTCTTTCCCTCAAACTTTGCCAGCATCAGGGTTTTTCCCCACTGTGTCTATTCTTTGAATCAGGTGGCCAATGTCTTGGAGCTTTGGCTTAAGCATCAGTCCTTCCAATGAATATTCAGGGTTGATTTCCTTGAGAATTGACTGGTTTGATCTCCTTGCTGTCCAGGGGACTCTAAAGAGTCTTCTCCTGCACCATAATTCAAACACATCACTTCTTCAGCACTCAGCCTTCTTTATGGTCCAACTCTCACATCTGTATGGGACTATATTTGCATATATTAATACATACTCATGGAATATATAATTAACATTCATCATAAGCATTTTCCACTCCATTCCTTTTCAGATAAGGAAACTGAATTCTCAGAGAAGTTCAGGGACCCCTCAGAGTTCAAAGGTTCAACTTAGACTTCTGCTTCCATAAGACGTTTAGGGCTGCCAGCTGCCCACAGCTCAGGGCTCCCTGCAAACTCGCCATGGCTGGCTACTTGCTGCTTGTGCAGGATAATGCCCAACGTCTGGCTGTAATTACAAGGAAACATCCATAAAGAGTTCCTGGGCTCCAAATGGATTTGACACACTGGCCCTTTAAATCAAACTCTTAACACGATTATCTTGATTTCTCTTTGGTAGTTTTTCTAAGTAAGCCATGCCTTTAGAGGCACCTAATACAAAGTGACAACCTTCGCTGTTTTCCAAAGCGCCGATGGGCTGGGGCAGAGAGGGCCCATTGTCACCATGGTAATTACCGCACAATACCTGCCGGCCAATGGACAGTCAGGAGGCGCAGGCAGCAGCTGAATCCGGCATTGTCCAGGCCCGATAAAAAGATTAGAAGCCCTGAAAAGCCGGGGAGCAGGATCTCACAGCTCTTTCGCTGGGCCCTGAAAGGCCCATTGTGCTGTCACCATAAATTCTGGGTTCCCCGGGCACTTGACAACTGAAGCCAGGGACAATAGAATTCTTGTGTCCAACAAAACACTCCTTGTCCAGTGTCAGCCTTATCAGCCGCATTTACAAATGTCTTTCGTTGTACCCAAATAATTCCCTATTAGAAGGGCTATTGGGAGCAGAACTAAATAAATATTCACAGCCTTTGTAATATCTTTGGGAATGAATAAACAAACAGTCCCCTAGCATATGAGCAAACCTCCTGCTACTCTACATTTTATCCCTATTTCTTGCCCAAATGATGGGGTTTCTCTTTCCACCCTTTACCATATTAACAATTGCAGTAGAGGATGCTCCAGTGTTACTTGTACCCACTACATAGCCCCAGTGTATATAGCCTTGGTGCCTCTACATGCGTTTTTTTTTTTAAATTAATCTTCGTGACAGCACTGGGCAGGGCTTGTTTTATTCTGCTCCTGCCTCTTAAAAGAGAAAGGAATCAAACCTCAGAGAAGTTAAAGCACTTGCCCAAGATAACAAAGCTAATTGCCTGGAGAATCCCACGGATGGAAGAGCCTGGTGGGCTATAGTCCATGGGGTCGCAAAGAGTCGGACACGACTGAGCGAGCTCACTTCACTTCACAAGAATTCAAAACCACTTTTCTGTGCTCCCAAGGATCTGCCTTCCCACTTCGCCATGATCTCTCTACTGAAAAAAAAACGAATACAATGTCAGAGAAAGAGGAAAAGCTGAACACATCGACTATAAAAGTTACATCATGCATGAGTCTATATAGAACCTGGGAGCACTTAGAAAGAAAATGAAAAGCCTTTCTCCAAGAGAGTATATACATATATATTTTCCCCTAAAATAGCAGCAATTTTACTTTTTAAGTTTTGGGGGGCCATGGTGAAGAGGAGATGGAAAGCAAATAAAAATAAATATAATCTAGCTTCAGGAGAATCTTGGGGATGTCCATCAGATCAACTGGAAAAGTTGTAGAAAGAATTGCAAGCAGGGCACACGTGATCACACCTGTTCCAGAACAATACATGCTCCTTCTTCTGAAGTTTATTTAGCTTGTCTCCTTGTCATGAAAGAACAAATATCTCAACAATTGACAGTAACGTACATGACAAAACAGAAACTTCCGTGGACAGCAATCTTAAGATTGTACTTTTGGTCGCACTGGGTCTTCACTGCTGCTCGGAGGGCTTTCTCTAGTTGTGGCACGTGGGGGCTGCTCGCCCCTTGTGGTTCCTAGGCTTCTCGTTGTGGCAGCTTCTCTTGTGCAGTGCAGGCTCTAGAAAGGGTGTGCTGCATTGTTCCCAGGCTCTACGCGTGGCCTCAGGAGTTGTGGTGCATGAGTTTACTTGTTAAGGCATGGGGATCTTCCCAGACCAGGGATCAAAGCCGTGTGCCCTGCAGTGGCAGGTGGGTTCTTAACCACTGAACCACTAGGGAAGCCCGAACAGCAATCTTTACGTAATGATTTTGAGAATATTTAAAACTGTAAATGGTTCCCTACCAGGTGAAGAAACATACACACTGCTCAACACAGCTGACACAATTCTCCCTGGTCTGTCCCAGCTTCACCTCCTGCCCGGTAAGGCCTGCTGTTCCCGGCAGGCTATGCACCTCCATTCCTCCCCACACATACTGTTCCCTCAGCTGAATTCCCCTCCCATTCATTGCTGGTATAACTGTGGTGGAACTTTCCCTGCTCCCTGTTGTGGACTTGGGCATCCAGATCCCCTCAGTATACCCTATTACGCCTTGATTTCTCCAACGGGTAGAGTTCTTTGTTATTATGGCTGCCTGTGCATTCCAACATTATATCCAAGAAAGCTTTGAGATCCTAGAAGACAGAAATCAGTCTTAATGCTCATTTTCTGTCTGTCCTGGGTCAGCCTGCTAACCCTCTAAAGGGCCTGGCCTACGGGAGAAATGCAGAAATCGTAGAGGTAAAATAGAGAACCACCATAAAAGTATTTATTTTTTAAATTTTAGACCGCTGAAAATCTATTGCTTTTTTACCTACTTGATGTCAAATGACAGGTAAAATTCATAATCTTTTTAAGGACTATAATAAGACACTCCCTTGGCTCAAATTAGTCAGCCTTGATAAAAGCTATGTGGAGCTGTTCAGTTTGTTTTCTAAAATAGTTAAGATCAGTAAAATGGACTATCATTTTGTAAGCAATTGGCTATTAACAAGACTGGGTAACCAATAGGTACTTCCTTAGTGACTGACAGTAAATCCATGTGTTTGTACAAGCACTGAGTTTGAAAAAGTGTGATCAATACTTCCCAAATACTTCTGATGCCAAGTGAAGCATTTAATCATCTCTGAGGACGCTAGGGTGTGGTTACAGTCACATACACATGATGCTAACTCTTTCAGCTCTCTCGCACCCCCTGGAGCTGGGTGGCACACAGACACACCTTAATCCAAACAGCTAAGATGATTTCTAACATTTATGGAGAGTTCACAATGTGCCAGGTGCTGGGCTGTCATATAGAATTTAATCCCATAACCATCCTATACATCAGGTGCTATTTTATTTCATAACCAGGAATTGAGGCACAGAAAGGCTGAATAAAGTTGCCGCTTTTTCAAAAAGTAAGAAACAACAAAGCCATGATTTGGACACAAGCAGTTTGAACCTATGGCAATCCATCCACCTACGACATTCAACTATTTTCTTCAGACATAAATTAGTGCACCAATTTAGGGAAATAATGTAGTGATTGAAAAAAAAATCAAGGACTACTACATCACCTTACTAGGCTACTGAAGTATCCAGAGAGAGAGAGAGAAAGAGAGAGAGAGAGAGAGAGAGAACAGACATTGATGACCCACCACCCCCCAAATGAAATGATGAACAGCAAAGACCTCTGACCATGACCCAGGGCTCGAAACAGTAGTGTCATCAAATCTGAGCAGCCTCCATATAGCCAGGAAAGCCACTTATTTGCAAACGTCTATATCTACAAAGGTGGTCTTTACACACACACACACACGCCCACACACACTCTCCGAGAGTTTTTGCTATGTGCTAGAAACAGCCACAGTCTCAGACTTCTCTTAGGAAGGAGAGCAAACTGCAGGGGCCACAGCAATATGGCTGATATATGATGTAGTAGGAGAGGGCTCTCTCTTGAGGTCATTTGTTTCTTTCTTTAGAAAGAAACAAAACAAGGCTTCTCAAAAGTAAATAGGACTGTCCTTCTGCAATGTAAAATTAAGAAAAAGAAAATGCCATTTTGTTATTTATCTCTTCTTAGACACTTACTCCAGAGAAGGCAATGGCAACCCACTCCAGTGTTCTTGCCTGGAGAGTCCCAGGGAGAGGGGAGCCTGGTGGGCTGCCATCTATGGGGTTGCACAGAGTCAGACACGACTGAAGTGACTTAGTAGTAGTAGTTGTAGTAGTAGTAGACACTTACTCTGAAGATACAAGCTGTACAAATTCAAAGTGTCGACAAGCTCCACAAGGTCAGGAAGCATGAATATTTTCTTCTTTATTGTTAAGTCAGGTGGACAGAGGCACAAACTAACGCTCTCAAATAACTTCTGAACAAATGATCAAAAATAAAGAAGTAAGTACCTAACACCAAAGTCCCACCTGTGCACAGGTGCAAAGAAGGCCCACTGTGGGTGGGGACTTGCAATTTTTCTTCAGGAATAAATATGAATTTGGCCACAGAGGCTATGTGAGCGAGCAAGCTAGTTTAGTGGGGACTCTGCATCCTTATCACACCTCACTAAGTATGCTGAATTCATTCAGGGTCAGCAGGGGAAGTGGGCCATTAAAAGGTTTCAGCTACACTTTGCTGCATTTTATTGGTAGAATAATATTCTCCACTGTGTGCATCAATTTTGAGATTCTTAAAGAATGGCATGCCAATATCAAGAATCTAATATCCTCATAAGAAGCATTTTCTAGGCTGTTCCCCTTGGATTCCCCTCCCAGGCAGAAGTAAACACACACACACACACACACACACACACACACATACACACACACACACACCATCATCCATTTCTTTCTTTTCATCTTTAAAAAGAAATTCTTAAAATAACAAGTGAAGTCCATTTTTACCAATTTCAATGGTAGGAACTGAAACTGAAGATAAAATGGCATTGATCACAGTTGCCTAGAGTTGGGTGGTTATCTTATTAGACTGAACTTAGATCATTAATGTGGAAGTAACAGGCAAGTGGCCTTTCTGTACTCAAATCAGAGGCTCTGTAAGGTCTTCCACTGTGCTGGGTGGGTGATAAGTCACTTCCGTTGTGTCTGAGTCTTTATGATCCCATGGAATATAACCTGTCAGGATACTCTGTCCATGGGATTCTGCAAGCAAGAATACTGGAGTAGATGGCCATGCCCTCCTCCAGGGGATCTTTCCAACCCAGGGATCAAACCCACACCTCTTGTGTCTCCTGCATTGGCAGACTAATTCTTTATCACTATCGCCACCTGGGAAGCCCCTGCACTGTAATGCTCACTTGCTAAATCACTATCTTAAGGTTTCAGCCGAGAAAATCAGGCTGAATTTTGAAACAAGGTTTCTTTATGCTTTCTGGGCTTTGATATCTTTAGTTATCTGATACTGTAAGTGTGTAAGTTATACACACATATACTATGAACAGGCTGATTTCTTACTTCTTAAAATATTTAAACCACATTCCACATCCAGCAACTTATATAACAAATTTTGACCCGGGGCACTGGACTGGATTTGATAGTCAATAAGGTTCTTTCTTGTTCTGAGTCTACAAAATTCTGCAATTGAAGCATTCAGTTCTCCAGCTAAAAGCAGCCCAGCTCCTTCCAACAGAGTTCTGACCACTGTGAGGAAAATACTGAGCTAGAAAATCTCGAGGCTATTTCCCTCCCTGATAGTCACTCTGAGTCTGTGATTTCATGGGGCAAACCAGATACCAGGATGAAGCCATCTTTAAAAGGCCACTGCGCATGCAGGAGACCATGAGGGCAACTGAAGACTTCCTTTAGCTCTCGGGGAGCATGAAAACACAGCCAGATTTCACAGCCCCTGACGAGATGGTCTGGTTACCTCAAGGACAGCCAGGAACCAGACCAAGTGGGAATGCCACCCACCAAGCAGCAAGAGGGCAGGGGGCCATGCTGTGGATTGGACAGACCCTGGCAGGAAGCACAGCCCCTGGTGGGGTAGAAAATAGGGGTCCTGCCTGTTCCTGACTTGACTCCTCACCAGCTCCATGACTCAGGACTGTTTCCTTATCTGTAAAACAGGCATCACAACACCCTTCGGAACCTCTGGTGGTGAGGACAAACGAGTTAATACATGCAAAGTACACTTTTATTTTCTGGCACAAATTAATTGTTCACTAAATGTTAGTCCACATCATCATGATCAAAAATCTATCACATTTCTGTTACACTGACTCTATGTAAAGATGAACAATTAGTGCAATGCCTGACTCAATAGGGGCCCAACAAATTACTGTTATTATTATTGCCATTAAATGACAATGAATCAGGAAGTGAAGTACCTTTTCAATTATCTTTCAGTCCTGATCTCAGCAAAAGCAGTGTCTCCACTTGTGGTGATCCCTGAACAAATCTCTCTTTTAACTGAGAAAGTAGTCTCAGGTTCAGAGTAGACTTGACTATATTGTTTCCTTTTTATTTTATTTATTTGAGGGCTACCTTCTATTTAGGAGGGCTTCCCAGGTGGCAGTCATGGTAAAGAATCTGCCTGCCAATGCAGGAGACAAGAGACATGGGTTCAATCCATGGGTTGGGAAGATCCCCTGGAGGACGGCATGGCAACCCACTCCAGTATTCTTGCCTGGAGAATCCCCTGGTGGGCTACCGTCCATATTGTCACAAAGAATTGAACATGAATGAAGCAACCTAGCACTCAGCAGCACTCAGCATTTCTATTTAGGATGGAGGCTTCCCTGGTGGCTCAGATAGTAAAGAATCTGCAGTGCAGGGGACCCAGGTTTAATCACTGGATCAGAAAGATCCCCTGGAGAAGGGCATAGCAACCCATTGTAGTACTTTTGCCTGCAGAATCCTATGGACAGAGGAGCCTGGTGGGCTATAGTCCATGGGATCCCAAAGAGTGAGACAGGACTGAGCATCTAACACTTTCTATTCATGATGAGGTACTAGTTTGCCATTCATGGTAAATAATTTTCTTTTAAAATATTGAAGAAGAGCAGAATGAGCCAAAAGAAAATATGAAGTAAAGAACAATGAGGGTGGTACTCAGATATTGTGAAGACCAGCATGAATGACTGACTGAAATTGGTGGGGGGCGGGCCCTAGAAGGAGAAACTAAGGCCCGGAGTGGGAGGTGGTAAGGCACAGGGCCCACAGAGACCCTGCCCCCAGCATCCCATGGTTTCTCTGCAGGAGCCTCCGGGTGACCAGGTGTCAGAGCCCGTGCATGAGGGGCCTGTAAGGCGTGACCGTGGGTCACTTCCAAGGGAGACATAGAATGACAAGAAGAGACAAACCTCAGTCCCCACCTGGAGGTGGAGGCAGGAGCCAGAGTCCAGAACGCTCCAGAAAGGCAGGTCTTCCTGGAGAAGAAACTAGGTTGTAAACTCACTGGACACAGAATCTACCCTGCCTCTCTCTAGAATTCATGCCACACATCTTATGCACATCTTATTTTATCCCAAAGGGATAAAATATTCTTACTAAGGCTGCCTACAAGGAGGCCTACAGCACGGAAAACATATAGTATTGATCACACGATAAAAGGAGAAGAGGAGAAATGGCAACATAGAATAATTTGAATGAAGGTTCACAGGCAGAGCTCTGGCTAAGAAGTCATACACTCGCCCAGGCTGCACCACACATGGGGACAGAAAACACACTCAGGTGCAGGGCCACGTGCCCACGAAAGGAGAGCCGGTCCTCAGATCACAGTCATTCCAGATACTGAGGCCAGACAGTTATTTATCCCATTGGTTCTCACATGGATGACCCTGCCTCAGGCAACGAGCAATATCCTGAGAGTAAACATAATGGAGCTGGAATTATTTGGCAGCTCATGCAGTGCGGGTGTGTGGAGGACACGCAGAGTCTCTAGCAGGTGAGGGAAGGAAGGGGCTGTGGGAGGATGCTGGCAGCATCTCTCTCCCTGGCGGATGTGAAGGCCTGTCCATCCTCCCAGGCTGGTACACGCCTACTCTGCACTGCGAGTCAGCTTCTGCCGCTCCTGGTTTCAAAGAACGGAAGTCCTCCTTGGGTTGGCCTCTTCTGGCTTTTGCAGGCAAGATGGCTTTCTTCTGAGGCCTGTGCTTACATGGCTCACCACATGAATTAGAAAATGGAGAAATGTACCACAGAGAGGCTGTGTCAATGCACCCAGCCCCCTAACTTACAGGGCTTCAAACCCTGGCAATCTTTCATTCTCATCCCACCCTGACCCCCACGGAATGGCCTCCATGGGCGAGCTCAGCCAACTTTCAGCCTCACCAGGGGCAGCTCCTTCCAGAAACTGATCATTTTTGGCCCCACCTACCATGTGATTTCACTCTTCTCTACCTTCGATCCCACTTTTGTCTCGCACAGAATGCATTAAACTCTTTTCATCTTTTTCAACTTCTCCTTGTCCTCCAAGGCCCTAACAAAATGATGACCTCATGATAATTCACCTTCCTTTCCCACCTCTACACACACACACACACACCAGCTCCTTAGGGCATCATCAGAACCCAACCCCAATGCTTCTTGAGCATCTATTATATGTCAGATCCTGCTCAGGACGCAAGAGTCCAACATCAGGGCTGCTGTCTCTGCAGAGCTTATATCCAGTGGCAGAGTTAGGAAGCGAGCAGAAAAAATAAACAGCAAACAATTAATGATGAGTGACACAGAAATTTTTAAATGGTAAATGAAACAGAATGAATCATGTCTTTTTCTTGGGACCCCTTTAAATCAACTGTGATGCTCAACCAGTATTTGATGGAATGAGAGCAATATCAAGGGCTTCTCAGGTGGCGCTAGTGATAAAGGACCCGCCTGCCAATGCAGAAGACATAAGAGAGGCAGATTCAGTCCCTGGCTTGGGAAGATTCCCTGCACGAGGGAATGACAACCCACGCCAGTATTCTTGCCTGGAGAATCCCATGGACAGAGAATCCTGGTAGGCTACAGTCCATTAGGTCGCAAAGAGTCAGACACGACTGAAATGACTTAGCACGCAGGCACGAGGCAGTATCTACTGCTCACAATCTTTATCAGCCATTCTGGCCTTACGCCCTAGGGTACCTCGTTGTTTTAGGGAACCGTTACATTTACCTGCCACCCCCCATCCCTGTGAACTTACAGAGAGCAGAAGCTCGGCATCATTTATAGCTCCTGCAGCACCCATTGTGTAATTATCTGCATTTGTTACAAACTTTAAGCACAAAGACTTGAAGGTCGAAGGTCATCACAAGTCTCAGGATGTTAAGAGCCAACTGGAAACTCAGCGGTGATCTAATCCAGCAATTCTACTAACTGTGTTTAGCAGAGACTAGGAAATTCCCAGATTCCCCAGAGGCTACTGCAGGGGCTGTGGTGGATGAGGGCGGCATGCGTGGGTGGGTGGGGTTCTGGGATCCCCACCTCTTCCTCTTCTCTGTTTAATCCACAGGAGCTCTGTTTTGTCCATTTTATACATAGCAGTGGTGAGAGTAAGGGTTTTTTAAAATTTATCTATCTTAACTGAAGGCTAATTATTTTACAATATTGTGGGGTTTTTTTAAATTTTATTTTTACTTTATCCTACGTTACAATACTGTATTGGTTTTGCCATACATTGACATGAATCAGCCACAGGTGTACACGATCTCCCAATGCCGAAGCCCCCTCCCACATCCCACCCCATATCATCTCTCTGGATCATCCCGTGCACCAGCCCCAAGCATCCTGTATCCTGTATTGAACATAGACTGGCGCTTCACTTCTTACATGATAGTATACATGTTTCAATGCCATTGTGGTGGTTTTTACCATACCTTGACATGAATCACTATGGGTGTACAAGAAAGTAAGGTTTTATTCACAAAAATCTGCAGGAAATTTACAGAATCACAAGAGGGAAAATAGTAAATTATTTCTATTTGTATGCTCATTAGAGCATACAACAGACATGACTAGGCAGCCAGAGAGAACATATATGTAAACAGGTTAAATATTATATAGGACGCAGGGGGTACACACAGGAAGAGGAAAGAGGAGGGTATCACAACAGTAATGGATGTGCATTCAAGGGAGGCAGACCTCTTTTTAGCCCCACAGTTCCCTCACTACAAGGCTTTCTTCTCTGCAGCTCTCACCATCATTCTTCCTTTCACTTATTCGATAATAACCTGTCGAGTAGTTCTATGTGCCAGTCTTTTTGCAGAGACAAACACATAGAATTGAGGACCAAGTTAAGGTGGGACAGAAAGGAACCAGGAGGGAGGGAGGGTGGAAGGAAGGAAGGACGGAAAGGCGGATGGATATGATAACTGCAAGGTGAGTGGGGGTCCTGACATTTCCTGCCCTCCCTCTCATCCCCAGCACACAGGCACCCATGGCTTATCCAAAGCAAACGCCGAGTTACAGAGGAGGCGGGAGGGTGAGAAAAAGGAAGAGGCTCCCAAAATAAGATAGGACGAAAAGAAAGGAGAAATGGCAGCTGACTTGGATCTACTAGACTGTCTAATTTTAGTGGCCTAAAGAAGATCCATCCTCTCCACGACCCTGCTGGATTACAATGCAAACAGAATTAGCCAAAGCTCTCCCGACCTTCTCTTCCAGGGCAGCTCATCACCAGGTCACTTCTGCAGGCACATCCCCTCAAACCCCATAACCTTCTATAGGGACATATTCTAACATGTTTGACCTGAACGTGAGTGGAGGGATTTATTTCAGCCATTTTCTGCCTTTCTAATTGTTTCTCCTGGAGAAGTCTGAAGACCAGGTTGGCCTTCCTAAGCACTCAGCTTTCACTGTTTATTGCTTTGGTCGTTTTGCCTGCCAGTTAAAATGCTACCCATTTTCAGAAATGAGGAAAATGCTTCTGGCAATTAGGAAGGATGCTTGCTTCTAATGGCATCTTAACATTCTAAATTATTAAAAATAGAGAAAAGGACCCAAAAGTCTCATACTGGCCAGTTCTCGGCTTCTCTGTGCATGTTTCCAGTGTTCCTTTTTTCATTAAGGAAACAGCGCACTTGAGCTTTAACAAGCTGGCTGATATGGAATAACTGACTTGAAGCACAGGACCTACTAGGTACGGCAAATCTTTCCTAATCCTATTCTATTTCACCCAGATTCTCAATAATCACTATATCTTTCTGTTCACCTAAAGCCAAAATTGCCTTATTGTAATAGGACGATTTTAAAGACACAGTACACACCCTGCATGAAACTGCAGTCCTCCCCCAAACCGAAATTATGCAAATTGTAATGCAATGCGGAAGAACATGTTGGAATATTTCAACATGGTTCATTATAAAACAAAATCTTCACTCCAATTACGATGATGTAAAAATATTCTTGAGGACTGGAAAGGAGGACAAAAATAAGGACAATTTGTGAGTCAGAGTGGAGGAACCGTGGGTGGTTTTTCCCCTCTTCTTCCTCACTTCTTATATAATGTAAAAAAAAAAAAAAGATATTATCTGTCTTAGACATAAATTTGCAATTGTATAAAGCGTCATTAGGCAACTGGCAGCATCTCTCTTGTACAGAAGATACATGAGGTGGCCACACCCAAAGGGAACCAGGAGTCTGATACTGAGATCCCTCCATCAATTTCCCGTAGATTAAAAAAAAAAAAAAAAAAATTCTGCCGAGAGATACCAAAAGAACCAGCCAATTTATTCCAAAATAGAAACAGGAAAATAGTTTAAGATGCTAAATGACTGAATCATCAAAGTGTCCAATTAAATATTGATATCATCAATTTGATTCTAAAGTACCCTTTTGGTGTGGGAGGATGTAAGAAGGGAGTTCAGCAAGTACCAAAAATGTAGCATGATTGGATTAGAGGATTATCCCTGGAGGCCCTCCCCCCTACCCTCTTCATTTCATCCAGTTCCTTCATCCAGCACGCATCTACTGACCACCTGGGTGGACATGGGGCTGTATTGGAGACTGAGGACAGAGGGGCGGACAAACTTACACCCCACCCTTAACGAGCCAATGTCCTCCTCTAATGCTGGCTGCTCTTACCGCTAGCCTGGAGAGAATTACCCAGAAGGCCTCTTGAAAGAACAGATGATCCAGCAACAAGGAAATGTGCTGTGATCAACACATCAGGGGTGCTGAGCACATGTCCAGACTCTGAGGCTGTGTGACCACGGGCAAACACCTTTGCTACTCTGCTTCCTCATCTAAACAGGAGGTGAGTAAGCTGAATGTCTTAGGAAGCCTGAAGCTCCATTTATTCTATGAGGCAATGGACTCATCTGTACTTAGGGTTTTCAGAGACCTCAAACTTAACTACAGAGACTTCAAACGATCATGTATTATATATTTGAAAGTTGCCAAGAGAGTAGATCTTAAAAGTTCTCATCACAAGAACAAAATATGTAACTATGTGAAGCAATCCATGTTAACTGAGTGTGGTGATCATTTTGCAGTATATCCATATATTGAATCATTATATGATGCACCTTGGGCTAGGACAGCATTATATTTCAATTATATCTCAGAAAAAGGGAGAAGGAGAACCCTAAACCAGAAACACTAGAACGTGGAGAAAACACAGGGCACTCTCGTGCGCATGAAAGCAAACACCTACCCCGCAGGGAAGAGAAGGAAGGAATTCAGGGCCTTAGTGATTGTAATATCCATGGAAAAGTGTTAGAGCATTGCAATCCTGAGTCCATGGACAGATGTTAGAGCACTGCAATCCTGAGTCCATGGACAGATATTAGAGCATTGCAATCCGGAGTTCATGGAAAAGTGTTAGAGCATTGCAATCCTGAGTTCAAATCCTCTGCTTTGTAATTAAATGTGACTTGGAGTGAATGACTCAACTCTGTAACTCCGTCAGTTCCCTGACGTGAAAAGTGGTGTGTCTAATGCCTACCTCACTGGACTGCTCTGAGCAGGAAATGGGCTGGTATACCAAGGAACTTGCTGCTACTCTGGACACACACAGAGAGCTCAATCAACTTTACCCCAAGTTAAAATGATGAGCTAACAAGAATGTTAGAGCACTGAATCCTGAGTCCATGGACAGATATTAGAGCATTGCAATCCGGAGTTCATGGAAAAGTGTTAGAGCATTGCAATCCTGAGTTCAAATCCTCTGCTTTGTAATTAAATGTGACTTGGAGTGAATGACTCAACTCTGTAACTCCGTCAGTTCCCTGACGTGAAAAGTGGTGTGTCTAATGCCTACCTCACTGGACTGCTCTGAGCAGGAAATGGGCTGGTATACCAAGGAACTTGCTGCTACTCTGGACACACACAGAGAGCTCAATCAACTTTACCCCAAGTTAAAATGATGAGCTAACAAGAACAGAATATGCTGGAAACTCCCACTAAGACTGATTCGTATTCCCTTTTCTATTCCCAGCACCTGGCATAGGTCAGCCACAGAGAAGGTGCTGGGTGAATAAATAAATGTTATGGCTGATTAACTCCTGATTGGAAACTCTGATTGGCACTTATGTATATACGATTAATTAAAAATGAGAACAGATTGGTTATTACTTTATAACTGCCGTTTGTTGGTGGGGGGGGGGGAGTATCTTTCAAAATGTGAGATAAAACGGTGGTGAAAAGGTCACAGACCCTGGGATGCACCAACAAAACCGACCTCCCACATGGCTTCTGAGATCAGCGGAGGCAGACGCCAAAGGCGTGAGTCACGGCCCAGCAATGAGGCAACCGGGACCCGCTGGAAGCGTGTGCTGTCCCAGTAACCGTCCCGAATGAGCTCTTCACTCATTGAACACACAGTCCAAAAGGTCCTTTGAGTGACGCCATGGTGCCCTTTGGCAGAAGAGAGGCAAACAGAGCTGACACTAAGAGCAGAAAGTGTGAGCACCCTTGCTCACGAGAAAGTGCTCCAAGTAGAAAATGAACGGAGATGGATGCAGGGAAAACAGCAAGCCTGTTCACAATACCCTGATACACAGCACAGGACTGCTGCCCATTAGCAAAGTACCAGCATAGCAACGAGGAACATGCCAGCCTGCATTCAGGTAGCTGCACAACACACACACACACACACACAGAGAAGTACATGAATCTACACACATGCATCACACATGCATCCACATGCACAAATGCACACCCCAGGAAGTAGAAAGGATTCTAAAATGAGTCCACTTTGAATTAGAGTGAACTAGCCTTTATGATCCATTTATTACGATGAGCGAGGGTGAATGTAGTGGCTCCCTGTAAGTAGGTCAGGCACCAATTGGTAGTCAACTCCACAGACCCAGGAAGATTTAATGAGCAGAAGACCAGACAAAGACAAAGATGGAAGGAGTGCCCCCAGCGCTGTCCCCAGGCACAACAATCTGGCAGCGGGTCCCAGCTCACGCCAGTTCTCTCACCGATGGGCCAGAACAAACTTTCCTAAACTCCTAAAATAGGATCAACAGTTCAGGCTGAGCCTCGGGCCCTGGCTCTGGCAGCAGGAGCACCCAAGCCGGAATTAAAAACCAACCTCAAATCAGCTGGAGGTTGGGACTCGTGTAGCAGGTACAGAAAAAGCGCACGATGTACAGAGTGGTCCGGAGGGGACAGCTGCAAGAGCCCGGGCGTAAAGAAAACCCGCACTAAGCTTGGGTCCTCCAGAGTCTGCTCCCGTTGCTGGGATCCCTGTGCCATCATTCCCGTCCCTAGTCTGGGCCGGTCACTGCGGCCGGCACCTGCATGCGGGCTGGCTGATGGAGAGGCCAGGCGCGATCAATTCAGTGCCTACTCACTGCAGCATCACAGAGGTCACCGCGCAGGCACTGGCCGCCTAGAGTCTTCCTTGATTGGCAGGAGCCGGCCAAGACAGTGCCATCTCCAAGGTATCTGCCCTCCTTGATCCCAAGGCACCTCCCACAGGGACTCCAGAGGCTGCAGGGCTGTGAGGGGGTGCTGCCCAGCTCTGTACTGGACAGTGGGGAGCGGCGGACGGGCTGGGCAGCCAGAGAGGCGGCCACGATCCCTGGCACCGCCGGCAGCCTTGTGAATGAACCACTGTGCGGAGACACACACCCACTGCTAATGAGTCCCACAACGCCAGCCAGGGAGGCAGAAGCAGGCAAAGACAGGGGCGGGGCAGGGCCACCGGGGGCCCACCTGGGCTCACAGGTGCTGCCAGCACAGCAGGGACACTGAAACCTGTGTCCTGCCCTCCAAGGAAAAGCATCTCTGCCCCACCCCACTCCTGGCCTAACTGAAAAGAAAATGGCAGCCAAAACTTTAGGGATATTTTTGAAAGGCAACTACTATCGTCTACCGCTCTTGTTTCATTGTCTTAAAGAGCATTTTAACATAAAAAAAATGTAAAAAGGGACAGATTTTCCAGGCTAAAAAGACACTTGGCAATCTAATACTTGAACACGGAAGGAAAAGAAACCTGCGTAAATTTGCTTTAGAACTTTGAATACCATGTAAATTCATCCCCCACCCCCTGCCACTATTTTCTTTGTAGATTTAGTAAGCAGTAAGGATAGCAAGCTCTGGAGCAAGTTGTCTGGAACTGAATTCAACCCATGCTAGTTACTACTAACTGGACAACCTCAGACAAGCTGCCTTAACCTCTGTACCCCTCCATTTCTTCATCTCTAAAGTGGAAATAAAAATGGAACCCCTCTAACAGGGTTCCTGTATAGATGAAGTAAGTTCATTCATGTAAAGCATTTAGCATACTGCAGACCCTAGATGAGACTTACCTACTTACTTTGATCGTTGTCAGCATCATTAGTATGATCTATGTTCAGGAGTCAAACTGAACTTGGAGTTTAAATGTTTGGGTTATAATAGTCCATTCTTTGTATATAATCACAGTTATGGAAAATACAGTAATATAGAGGTATGCAGACCAAAATAGAAACAACTCAATGCAATTTCACAAGAAATCAAAGCTCCCAGAACTTCTCTAGTCTTTTCTCCTACCCTCTCTCCCAAGGATCCAGAAAGAAGAAGACTGAGAATGTCCAGGTACCTTTAATTTATATATATATATATATATATTTAAAATATTGTATTAAATATTGTTCACATTGATCACTGCATTTGGAGCAAACTTTAGACCCTGCTGAGTGACTCACTCACTTCATCCTGGCCCTGGTCTTGGTTGGGAGGCACTGGGCAAGTCACATTAATTATGGGAACAAGGGACATTATTAAAATGCAGATTCTGCTCCAGCAGGTGTGGGGAGAGGGCTGAGGCCTCCTGAGGCTGCTGAGCTTGGGACATGGGGAAGAGGAAGTAAGCACCTGAGCTTCATTTCGGTGTGTCTCTTTGATTCCACGATTATTTTCAGACAACTTGGAAATTCTTTCATTATTCATAGGAACCACTGTTGTAAAATCTGAAGCTAAGTCCTTGGATCCAGAGGCCGGGAACACTTGTTATTTTGTTCTAAATAAAACAGAATAAAGCAAATACGCACTTGAGAGGCCGAGCATGGTCGGACATGTTCGGGCATGTCTTGACAAAAAGCCCCAGAAAAGTGTTGTGGAAGGTCCTGGCTGGTCCCTCCGGCCAACGGAGACCAGATCCTGTCCTTCTTAGGACTGACGGGATTCTTCCGACACTGGGTCCCAAATTACGCTACCCTGGCCAAACCTCTATATGCCGCCGCTAAAGAGACTCCCACAGGACCGCTGTCTTCCCCCACTGAAGTGACTCAGGGCTTTCACGCTTTACGCTCAACCCTACTGGCTGCACCCCTCTCTTTCTCCCAAATCCCAACTACCCACACCATCTATATACTGATGAAAAGGGAGGGATAGCCTTTGGTGCCTTAGTGCAACCAATCGGCTCCAAACTGCTGCCTATCGCTTACATATCCAAACAACTTGACCCCACAGCTAGGGGATGGTTCCCTTGCCTGCGGGCACTGGCAGCGGCGACAACATTGTACGCTGATGCAAAAAAGCTGATTCACGGCCAACCCCTGACCATCTTCTCACGTCATCATCTTGGCGACCTTTTAGCCTCTAAATTTCTCTCTGACCTCAGCGAGTCTAGGCTCCAGCAGTTTCACCTGGTGTTTCTGGATAATCCACAGGTCTCTGTGGGTCGTTCTCCACAATTAAACCCGCTTTCCTCGTTACCCTCCCTCCCCCTCCTCAAAAACCCCGCCCACTCATGCTCAGAGGTCCTTGAGTCCCTTATGCAACCACCCCACAACCTATTCTCCAAACCTCTACCAAATCCAGAGCTAACTTTGTTCGTTGATGGGAGCTCAAAGCGAGACCCCAATGGGAACCGAAGGGCGGCTTATGCTGTGGTAACCACCCGGGAAGTCCTGGAGGCTCAGCCCTTGCTGCCCGGGACTTCTCAGAAGGCCGAACTAACAGCCCTAACCAGAGCCCTGCACCTAGCAAAAGGAAAAAGGGCCGATATTTACACAGATTCCAAATATGCCTTCTTGATTGCCCACTCCCATGCGGCAATCTGGAAAGAACGGGGTTTCCTAACCACTAAAGGGTCACCCATCTGTAACGCCCCCCACATCACTCAATTGCTAGAAGCCATATCCCTGCCCACGGAAGTCGCCATCATACACTGCAAGGGACACCAAAATACCCATGACACTATCGCTCTGGGTAATAATATGGCAGATCAAATGGCTCAACAAAGTACCTCACAACAAGCCCCCGAGCCCTTGCTGACTCTGAGACCCAAACTCAACCCAGATTATTCCAGCGATGAAGCCGGAGCCCTGCTGGTGCAGGAGGGGGCTCAGAGGCACCCGTCGGGATGGATACTAGTCCATAATAAACTAGTGCTTCCTGAGCACCAGGCTAAGGCCATAATATCCCAAATCCACAATATCCTCCACATCGCACCAAGGGCTCTCTTTTCCTTCCTCAGCCCTGTCTTTTCTCCCCTCCATTTCAGACAGACCATATATGCCGTCCACCGCTCCTGCCTAACATGTGCTTCCACCTCTCCTCAAGGAGGACTCCAACCCCCACAGGAGACTCATCAGCTAAGGGGACATGTGCCTGGGCAGGATTGGCAGATAGACTTTACCCACATGCCCAGACATCAAACCCATCGCTATCTGCTGGTCTTGGTGGACACCTTTTCAGGATGGGTCGAGGCCTTCCCCACCGCCCAAGAGACGGCAGCGGTGGTGGCAGAGGTCTTGACGACACATCTCATTCCCAGATTTGAGTTGCCGACCTCTCTCCAGTCTGACAATGGGCCTGCATTCATCTCACAGATCTCCCAACAGGTGGCTGCGGCCCTGGGCATCGCCTGGCATCTCCACATCCCCTATTGGCCCCAATCGTCAGGCAATGTAGAGCAGGTGAATGGCATCATCAAGACGCACTTGACCAAGCTTGCTTCAGAACTGCAGCTGTCCTGGGTTGACCTCCTTCCTCTGGCACTCACTCATATTCGCACCACGCCATACTCAAAAACAGGTTTGACCCCTTTTGAACTGCTCTACGGCAGGCCCTATCTCCTGACTCACCTCCCAGAGGGAGAGGCTCCCCCACTCGCAGGGTACCTACCCCTCTTCTCCCTCCTACGCTCCTTGTTGAGGGAACACGCAGACCGGGCCTTGCCACAACCGACGGATGGCGAGGGGCCAACTCAGCCTCTGGCCCCAGGAGATCAGGTACTGCTAAAAGCCCTAAGTGCCCGCCCGCTACAGCCTCGCTGGATGAGACCCCATACTGTAATCCTCACCACCCCTACGACAGCCAAACTTCTGGGACACGAGCCCTGGTACCACCTGACCCAGCTCAAACGAGCTCCCCCAGGTCTCCCTGAAACAGAGGCGGCCCCGGCCCAAACCGCCCCTCAGGATCGCCCCTGCCGCTCCACCCTCACGGGGCCACCAAACTAATCATCACCCGAGACTCCCCCCACCGGTTCCAGAGCAATGCGGGGCATCCAACCTAGACTCAGGCTGATGGTCTGGGTCACTTTGGGGACGCTGCGGACCCTAAACAGGGTTGGCAGCTGCAACCCCCACCAGCCCTTTCAGATCACCTGGATAATTAAAAATGGAGAGACCTATGAAGAGGTGAACCGGGCTACCCAGGTCGCCCCCTTTAACACTTGGTGGCCAGCCCTCTATTTCTCTTTGCAGAAACTGACTGAGACCTCGTGGTCTAAAGCTTACCTCTGGAAGGTTGGCTTTTACGCCTGCCCTGGGCATCAAAGGGACAAGATCAAGACTTGTGGGGGAATAGTCAGCCACTTCTTTAAGAGCTGGGATTGTGTGACTTCAAATGATGGGTGGTGGAAATGGTCAGTTGCCAAGCCTGACCTGATTAACCTGACCTTTGTAAATCCCATCACCCAGGGTATGTGGGACCACCGGTTTGTGCTGAACTGTCCAGGATGCGATCTGGTTAAGGTTTCCTTTACTGAGCAGGGAAAAAAGGATGGGAGATGGGTCTCTGGGCTGAACTGGGGAGTCCAAGTCTACGAAACCTGGGGGCGAACTGCATTACTCTTCATATAGCAGGTCATAGCACCCGCTCAGACCCAAGCGGTGGGTCCTAATCAGGTCGAGGGCGGAGGACAGGCTCGGCCAACCCAGGGCACGGCTAGGCCAGTTCCTACTTTAGCAACTGACTCCTGTAACACCTTGCTTGATGTTTCCTACCCACCAGGGACACCGGGAGGCCTCGCCCCCATGACCAAGGCCCCCGAAAGACAAGACCCTTTATGGTCCCTGGTTAGAGAAACTTAAGCCACCCTGAACCTCTCCAATCCAAACACAACCCAGTCCTATTGGCTCTGCTATTATCTTTATCCTCCCTTTTATGAGGCAGTAGGCCTAAATGTATCTTACAACCTATCCGCCAGCCAGAACCCCCCTCAATGTCACTGGGGAGAATGTAAGGTCGGGCTCACTATGAAGGAAGTATGGGGAAAAGGACTCTGCCTTGGTACTGTTCCACCTGAAAAGAACCCCTTGTGTGCCCAAACTGCTAACCTCACAGAAGTAAATACTTCAACATGGATTGTACCTGAGGCAGGAGGCTGGTGGGTTTATTCCCATACCGGGCTGACACCTTGCTTACATGCTTCTGTTTTCAATCAGACTAGAGAAGTCTGTGTTCTAGTGGCGGTGATGCCCAAGATCCTGTATCACTCTAAGGACGTCATGTACAACTTTTGGGAGCGGGGGTCCCAGCCCCAACAGCCCAAAGGGGAATCAGTCTCAGCACTCACTCTGGCAATCCTCCTCACCCTTGGAGCGTCAGGAGCCGGTACTGGAATCGCCTCCCTGTCTATGCAAAATCAGGGCTTCGCCTCCCTAAGAGCAGCCATAGATGAGGACATTACCCGTATGGAAAAGTCTATGATGGCTCTGGAAAAATCCCTGACCTCCCTGTCAGTGGTGGTGTTGCAGAACAGACGAGGCCTGGACCTGATCTTTTTGCAACAAGGGGGGCTGTGTGCAGCCCTAAAAGAAGAGTGCTGCTTCTACGTGGATCATATGGGGGTGGTAAGAGAATCCATGGCCAAGATAAGAGAGGGGCTAGAACGCAGAAAGAGAGAACGGGAAGCCCAGCAAGGCTGGTTTGAGTCCTGGTTCCAACAATCCCCCTGGCTAACCACCCTACTCTCTACCTTAATGGGACCACTCATAATCCTCTTGTTACTTCTAACCTTTGGGCCCTGTCTCTTAAACAGACTGCTAGCCTTTATGAAGGAGCGGCTCAACACGATCCAGCTGATGGTGCTGCGACAGCAATATCAAGAGCTTCCGACAAACGCTCCGTGACGCATATCACGGCGGTCACCTTGTTATCCCAGCCACCACACCTTATCCCTCGTCGCCCCTGTTCAGCAGGAAGTAGCCAGAGAGAACCGGCGCCCCTTGTCCTTATCAAAAAGGCTGGGATGAGAGGTCGAGCATGGTCGGGCATGTCTCGATGAAAAGCCCCAGAAAAGTGTGGAAGGTCCCGGCAGTTGGCCACCACCCAAACAGGAACCGGAAGCAGACCAAACTTCTGGGAACCAACCCCATGGCCTGGCCCAATCAAGTGCCAATCACCACTACAGCCCGCACGTCCTACCTTATGTGGGAGGACCTGGCTTGAACGCCAGCCCTGACTATAAAACCCCCTCCCAACCCTCATACCTCGCAGACTCCCTTCCCTTGCCTGCTCGCCCCCAGGAGTCCTGTCCGAGAGCGACCGCCCAATAAAGGTTTCTATCGACGGTCCTTAAAGGTGGCTTTTTCTTCCTGCGGCGTTTCTAACAGCACTGACTCCCGGTGACTGCCCTTTGGGGCGTTCGTTTAACTTTCTCTTCCCCTCGCTCCTCTGCCTGGATGTGGAAGCAGGGGCAGGAATGTCACAGAGGACAGGATAGGGCTGTGCATCAGCTCTGCAAAAACACCAAGGCTCCAAAGGGCTTAAGTTGTGATGAGTGTAATAAAACAGCGCTTCTTCAACATACCCACATTAACTGTCTTTCAGTGCCCTGCAGCAGAACTCCAGCGAGGGACAAGAATACAGCTGCTTTGGACTTAGTAACCTGGGGTTCAGGAAAGCCTGGCGTGCTGCAGTCCATGGGGTTGCAAAGAGTTGGACATGACTGAGCTACTGAGTGAACAGCAACCTGGGGTTCAGATGACGGTCCCTTCACATGTTAGCTGTGTGACCTTAGGCATGTGACTTAACCTCTTTGAACCTTCTTTTTTATTTGGAATGTGATCCTAACAGTGTCTACCTTCGAGGATTGTTGCAGTGAGATAATTCATATAGGTTTATGCATGATACATGAAAAATAACATTACCTTTCCTAAAGTCCAAAAAAAGCACCCAAGCACTTAAACATTAGTAAGACGCTCCCATGGACATACCCCCGTAATTTTCACCTGTTTCCAAGGCATGTGACTTAACCTCTCTGAACCTTCTTTTTTATTTGGAATGTGATCCTAACAGTGTCTACCTTCGAGGATTGTTGCAGTGAGATAATTCATATAGGTTTATGCATGATACATGAAAAATAACATTACCTTTCCTAAAGTCCAAAAAAAGCACCCAAGCACTTAAACATTAGTAAGACGCTCCCATGGACATACCCCCGTAATTTTCACCTGTTTCCAAGCCCAAGCCTTTCTGAGAGTGTGTGAGTTCCAAATAATATTCTTCCTGTTATACAAAATAATGCAGAACTGATTGTGGTGGTATCAAAGTGTATTCCATCCTGGGGTGGAAGAAACGGTTAATATTCTTTATTAAAATGCTGATGCCTGGGAATATCCTTTCAAAAGGAAGAAAGCACCCCTAACACACATGCACACGTTTACCATTCTTCTCCCTCACATCCCACACCTCGAGCACTGTGTCCTACACATGCTGGATCCTGGCAAACATGAGCAGACTGACTCCACAGAAGGATAAGCTTGCCTGCCTGGTGATCTGCTCCTCTCTCCACTGTTTGGGGGTGTGTACTGCCAGACTGGTCTGCCAGCCTGACTTGACTAAAGGGATCAACGAGAGAGGACTGGAAGAAATGGCTGGCAGCCATGCCTTCAGTTTTCACCGAGGTCTGGAACAGAATATCAGACAAGCTTGCTCATCTCTGAATGAGATGTAGCAACTCAGGACGGGGATTATAAGAATCCACATGTGACAGTGGCCACTCAGACAACACTGTCCAAAAGCCCTCGCCAACTCTCCATGTTGGGGGAGGGGGACTTTTCATCAAATCCTACTTATGGGACCATCTGTGTCCCTGCCCATGTAAACAAGCCCCTCAACTCTCATTCAAGCGTGGTTGCAAATTTCCCTCTTCTGGACACTATTGCTTCAGGCTGTGGGCCACTGCAAAGAACCTTTCTTCCTTCAGGGATTTCTGTGTCTAAACAGGATTTATGATGATCCTTTGGCAAGGATCTTTGAATCACTGGCTTTCACAGTATAGCCAAAAGAGTATTTCAGGAGAATCTACCTCTAACAAGAAATATAGCCCTACAGATTTATCTCTTTTGATAGAACGGGCATAGCCCTATCCTCCCATGATACTGTCCCTGGACAAGGTGCTACTGAAAAGCCAGTGAAACCACATGGCATCGAATTAACAGCTCTGTCCCAAATAGCTGTGTGACCTCAAGGCAGCCACTGAATCTCTCTGAACAAGCAGTCTCGTCTATAAAATGGAAATGGTTAGGTCTTCTTCATAGAGCTGTCACCAAGGTTAAATTGTGGCAGTGAGATAATTCATAAACACATACTTTAATATGATACATGAACAATAACATTATCTTTCCCAAAGTCCAAAAAAAAAAAAAGCACCCAAGAAGTTGAACATGAATAAGAAACTCCCTGGATATACACCTATTTGTCATTTTCTCCTGGTGCAATTGAGCACTTGGTTTACCCCACACCTGGTTCATGGTGGGGGCAGGGAGGGAGCTTTGTATTTGTATATGTGTGTGTGTGCTCAGTTCTGACTAATGTTGAGACCCTATGGACTGTAGCCCGCAAGGCACCTCTATCCATGGGATTTTCCGGGCAAGAATATTGGAGTGGGTTGCCATTTCCTCCTCCCTGGGATCTTCCCGACTCAGGGATTAAACCCTGCATCTGCTGCATTGGCAGGTGGATTCTTTACCACTGAGTCACCAGGGAAGCCTGGCAGGGCTCAATACACAGTACCTAATATTTTCGGTAAAGGAGGTGTGCCAAGAAAGAAGGGGCAGTGACTGACTGCCCAGTGCTTGGCCTTTGAGAAAAGCTGTGAGTCTCAGGTCCCAGCAGGATGAGATTAGTGCTCCCGTGCCTCCGAGCATTTGCCAACAAGATGCCTTCCCCTGGAGATGCGGTAAACTGTCTTTCAGATAGAGGAGCACAAATCCTGCCTCACCACTCCAGCACTTATTAAGCTCAAATTTCGTTTGTACCAATTCTAGACAATTTTCTTTGATTTACCTCCTACAAACCCCTCTTCCAACTCCTGCATCCCAGCTTGAAAGGCATGGCTGTCTTCACTGTTCTTTTCTCTTTTTACAGGGTGATGCAAACAGACCGAAAAAGAAAACTGTCCTTCTCTGGGGCTCACTGAGCTGTTTTTCCACCTGCAGAAGCCATCAATAACCTCCATCAGTGGCTCACAACCTGGAAGAATGAAGGATGGGTGGAGAAATAAAACAGGGGGACAAGAGTAGCTCCCTGTGATCCAGCCTGTCCTGGGAGAGCGTGGCATTTCTAATCCTGCAGACACTTGGGAAGAGAAGTCTGGTCAACCCTATTGTTTTAAGGGGCAACTAAGTGTCAGGAGAGTCTAATCAGTCTCCAACAGGCATCTAAGGGGTATCAGGAGCATAAATGCGATGCAGACCTGCCTGACTGCACATTCCATACACTTTCCATAATGCCACATTTTTTCTAAGTGGAAAAAAGATCCCCAAGATTCTTATTCCTCAGCAAACAACCTATGCAAAGGTCATGATGAAGCCAAGACACCAGTAGGTGTAACTTCTGACTCTACCATCCCAACATATGAAAACCTGAAAGTCATTTAATCTCTTTAAATGTCAGTTTTCTTATCTGGGGGGAAAAATGGGTATAAGCACCTTTATTGATGGTTACACAGGGGTAAAATGAGGTGATGGGGCAAAGAGCCTGGCATGATATAGAAGCTCATTACATGTGTGTACTTTCTTCCTTGGCTCCAGAAGAAAATATTTGTTACCATAAGGTGCCTGTGGCAGAAACATGAAAATTTAATGTAAAAAAGATAATTAATAACAATGCAACTGAAACTATTGCATAGGCAATTATACATATGGTACTTGAATGCAGAAACACAATGCCAACAGAGAAAAGAAAGGAAAAATAAAATTAGCAAATGCTCCATCTCACGCCCAACATATCTTAACAAGTTTCTTACAGTCAAGACAATGAAAAAGTGAATTATGAGGTACCATAAAAGGAACTGTACAGGTTTTTGCAATCAACACAGTATGCTTAAAAGGGGAAATCCTTTTAAATATTAAGTCATTGCACAGCAATAAAACTCAGCAATATAAAGTTTCCCAAGCATTTGATGGGATTGATCAATGAAACGGCTTTAACCTTATATCATTCGCTATTCTGTTCATCTTCAAGACTTTGAAGCATCTTATCTCTTCGTATCAAGGATAAAGCCAACTCTTTTCAAATATTTTCGCTTCAATTCATGTTAGCCAGAAATGCATCTGTACGTTCTCTGTGTACTTAACACCCACATTCACACCATTCACAGACATGGAAACACAGAGACATTTAGGTCAAGTCCTTCTGAAGCAGAAGGTGGCAATTATGTTGTTCCTCTGATTCTCGGACTATGATCACTGGCTTGAGAAAATCCCACCTCTCCCCCAGGAAATACATCATCACTGAAGGCAAAATTATGGCATCATCTGTTCATTCTTCTGGAAATCTCGTCCATATCTATATCTAGATATAAATACAGATACATATTCTGACAAAATATAAAAGTCAAAGAAATGTCCCCAACACTGAGAGTGAAATCAAGAGAGCTAAATTGTGTGATGGTGTTTGTCTACAAGGCTTTTCAGTTTATTGCCCTCACTCTGCTGTTTCCATGTGTAGAAAAACAATTCACAGATCCCTACTAGGGAGTAAATATGCATGTATTTACTGAGCTCAAAACCTCTGCCTTCTGCTTGAGATGTGTGATACACTAGCATTCCTGATGGGAGCAGGAGCATTTACTATAGCAGTGGGACAGAATGTGAAAGAAAGTGAAAGTGAAGTCGCTCAGTCGTGTCCAACTCTTTGTGACCCCATGGACTGTAGCCTACCAGGCTCCTCTGTCCATGGAATTTTCCAGGCAAGAGTATTGGAATGGGTTGCCATTTCTTTCTCCAGGGGATCTTCCCAACCCAGGGATCGAGCCTGGATCTCCCACATTGCAGGCAGACACTTTACCATCTGTGCCACCAGGGACAGAATATCTTTAGCATTAGCGTCAGCAACAACACTGTCCCTTAGTATCCAAGGGGGATTGATTCCCCTGGCCTACAGATACCAAAATCCATGGATACTCCAGTTCCTTACATAAAATGGTGCAATCTCGACATATAATCTACATACATCCTTCTATATACTTCAAATCATCTCTAGATTATTTATAATACATAATATAATGTAAATGCTATGTAAATAGTGTCTGGCATGCAGCAAACTCAAGTTTTGCTTTTTGAAAGTTTCTGGAATTTTCCTCCAAGTATTTTTGATCTGCAGTTGTTTGAATCCATGGATGGAAAACCTGTGGATACAGAGGGCTAAGTGTATTTCATATTATGCTGTGACTGTAATAAAGGCATTGAGGGTCCCCAAAGGAAACCATGGACTCTCCGATTAAAATACAGTTGTAAAAATCCCCTGTCATACTGGAAGAAATGGATATTTTCTTCAAGAACTTCCCAGAAACTCTATGGGATGGTGTTATCAGTCTGAAAATGTACAGAATTCTAGTCTAATAGTCATTTTGATGACCAACCCATCAGGCATTTATCCGGTGCTGCTTCCTCCAGGACTTTGCACTGGTGATCATGAGGCAGGTAACAGTGAATACTTCCATGATGGGATCCAAAAATCAGTCCCTCAGAAGGAGTTCAGAGCCTCTTAGCACAGGGTAGAAACGAAGGAATAAAGCCAAACTAACATTTGGGAAATCTGCAGCAGCTGACTGCCTGACCTCAAACAATGTGCTATTCAGCCATTTTTTGTCTCCAAGTTGAACAACAGTTTCAAAACGAACACCCACATGTGTGTTAAAAGTGATATTACTCCAGCCCAATATGCCCACATTATTCCTAAACTAGGAGTGGTCTGAGTCATTCGAAGTTACAAAAGTAGGCCACTGCATGAATTCTGATAGAGCCTTTCACTGCAGAGAGATGGTGACGTCATCAGGTAGACTCTACGACTGAGCACGATTTATTTACTAGGTGCTGGGGGTACCGAGGCATATACAATAGGTCTCTTAACTGTCTGCACAGACTCTACAGTCTATTAATAATTAGGGATCATTAATAGATAACCAGGAGGAAAGAACTGCTGCTATAGGAACAGTTGGTCAGGAATAGCCTCCCCAACATATTTGTTAAAGACAAGGAAGCCTTGAAGGACGAGAAGAGTTAACGGTGGTGGTGGTGGGGAGAGTAGTATTTTTAAGTATGGTAATTTTGAACTACCATTTTTTAATTTAAATTTTATCATAGAGAAAACTGATTTTTTTTCAGTCCTCCCAAAGATGTTTTCTGAAAAGTATTTGTACATGCTTTTACTTTGTGTTATGAAATTTATCTTACTCTGTGTGTGCAGGCATGTCTTTCCCGATCAGCATTCAGCTCCAAGTCTTCCAGACTTGGCTATTACTCTCTGACGCTTAAACTCCTTCGCATGGTCTGAAAGTGGAAAGCCTTTCACAGCCCGGCATCACTCACCTTTCTTGATTCAGCTGAGTCCTGTGCCCTGCAGAGTACGTGCTCCAGTCACACCAGATCAGCTCCATCCCTTCAGCCTGCCAGGTGTGTTTATGCTTCCAACATTTGCACAACAGGCACTCTTGAAGGGCCTGAAAGGACCTTTCCCTTTTCCGCAGGGCAAATTATGTCTCAGTCTTTAAAATCTACCTCTTTTTCCAGCTTTCTCTGCCAGACTCATCAAGTGAGATTAATTTATCAATCTCCTGTAAACCTCTCTTTCCTTTGTGTAATTCTCAACTCACATTGCTTTATGATTATCAATTCATTTCTTAGGTTTTTTTTATTGATATTTTGTAATTACCAAATAATGCGTGCCTGCGAAGTCACTTCAGTCATGTCCAACTCTTGGCAACGCTCTGGACGATAGCCTGCCAGGCTCCTCTGTCCATGGAATTCTCCAGGCAAGAATACTGGAGTGGGTTGCCATTGCCTTCTCCAGGGGATTTTCCCGACCCAGGGATCGAACTCACGTCTCTTATGCCTCCTGCACTGGCAAGGTTCATTACCACTAGCACCACCTGGGAAAGCCACCAGATAATGCATATTTAGTGTCAACAGTTTTAGAAATAAAATGTATAAATGAGAAAATAAATATTTCCTTCCACTATTCCCCCCTTATTAAACACAAGTGAAAGCTTTCTCTACTGCGCCTGACCTCAGCACTTCTAAAGATTCTTCAGGAACTCTGCTATTAAAGGTCACTGCTATTGCCAGTGAGGATGTACAACAAACTATATAACCATTAAACATCCTACTCATGGACTGTTTAGTATTTTTAATTTTTTCTTATTATAAATAACAATGCAGCAAACAATTGTGCATTAATCTCTGTCTATATACGTGTGTACTCTATTAGAAGAAATGCTTACAAGTAACATTGCTGGTACAAAAGAGGTGCTATTTTAAAGCTCTATGTACATACTGTGGATTATTCTCCAGAAAAGATGTTTCAATTAACATACCACAAATAGGGTGGAAATGCCCATTACACTCCCCTGTCCCTTCTTGGTAGCAACTGCTGCACCCATACATTTTTTTTAAAAGGTGCAAATGCAATGTTGCTTGAGTTTCTCTTTCTTTAAATAGCAAACACAGTTGAATTTTTCATGGGAGTGTTTGTGTGTATGTGCGTGTGTACCATCACACATACAATTCTGGACGTTGTATGATTAGGGGTGATGGTATTTTTTTCTTATCCCTTTCCCAGAGTTCTTCATTCAAATATTAAAATACTTCTCTAGATCATATCAATTTTGAGTATTTCCCAGATTTGCTCTTGGGTCATAATTTTGCTTGTGATATCTTTGATGTACAAAAGTTGGCAGTTTAATCTGCCCATTCTTTACGCTGTGATTTTTTTCCTTTATGATTATTTCTTCACATGCCTTGCTCCCTGATGTACCATGACCTCCATTAGGACAGGTGTCCTACTTTATTCATCTTTTTGTCTCCAGCATTTTATGGAATGGCAGAGCCCAGGACATAATCATCCCATAAATTGTTGCCAGACAGAATTGTATTTTCCCAGTAAAACTCATCCCTCAAATGATTTGCTATTATATATGAAAGTGCACATATTTAAAATTTATATATACTGAATATATTTCATATTGGATATGCATTTATAATTTATATATACTGAATATATATCATATTGGATAATACTGCATAATACGTGCCTCTCTATATTCACTATTCTATTATTTCTCTTAAGTACTTAAACTGATCCTAAAATTGGTATGAACATTTAATAGCATTGCAAGGATGAGCACTGAGTGTAACGGTAGTGCTAGGATGGTTCACACAAGATAGGGAGGGTGAGTATCTGGTATCAACTGCAATATAATAGAGCTGATGTAAATTGTGGATGACTGGCTTCCCTGGTGGCTCAGAGGTTAAAGCATCTGCCTGCAATGCAGGAGACCTAGATTCAGTCCCTGGGTCAGGAAGATACCCTGGAGAAGGAGATGGCAACCCACTTCAGTATTCTTGCCTGGAGAATCCCATGGATGGAGGAGCCTGGTGGGCTACAGTCCACGGGGTCGCAAAGAGTCAGACACGACTGAGTGACTTCATTTCACTTCACTTCACTTCACTTGTCTATCAGAGTAGACTGGTGTTTGCCAGATAAAACCCCAGAACCTCCCCAAAGGGAGGCTGGGCATGCATGTATTTTGGATTCTCCATATCATATAATCTTATCACTCAAAAATCTTCACCCTGAATATATTCATAAATAAAACCTAAAATCAATTCGTGTTGAAAACATAGACCTAGATTCAGTCCCTGGGTCAGGAAGATACCCTGGAGAAGGAGATGGCAACCCACTTCAGTATTCTTGCCTGGAGAATCCCATGGATGGAGGAGCCTGGTGGGCTACAGTCCACGGGGTCGCAAAGAGTCAGACACGACTGAGTGACTTCATTTCACTTCACTTCACTTCACTTGTCTATCAGAGTAGACTGGTGTTTGCCAGATAAAACCCCAGAACCTCCCCAAAGGGAGGCTGGGCATGCATGTATTTTGGATTCTCCATATCATATAATCTATCACTCAAAAATCTTCACCCTGAATATATTCATAAATAAAACCTAAAATCAATTCGTGTTGAAAACATCGATGTGACTTGTAGTGTGAACACAAAATGAGTTCAAAGAAATGTCACAGAAAGTCTATGTTGCATTCCCGAGAGTGAGGGGAGCAAAGGAGATAGTGGTGCTGGAGACCCACTCTGGTCCACGCTCCACACCCAGGGCTTCCTCAGTGTTGCTGCTCATTTCAGTCTGAGTTCAGCTCCCAGACTCTGCCCTTCCCACCTGGGCGGCATGCCACTCAGAGGCTGTGGACAGGAGGTCCCCACCTCCTGCAGGAAACCACAAGGCTGCTTGTCCACCCACATCCTTTTCAAGAAGGTTCAGCTTCCTGGGCTGTGCCAGCTTACATTCCTCCCAGTGGCATCCAGACATCTGGCCAGGTTCCCAGCCTCACTGAGCTCCGGGTGACAGCTGGGAAACTCACCCTCTAGTAGGTAATGGCTGCATCGACAGGAAGAGGCAGGGACACAGGCCTCTCCCAAGGTGCTCTGCTGCCAATAGGACGGTGCAGACCAGTGAGCCCCTCATCATAAAAGGGGAAACAGCTGGAAACGAGTGCCAGGCAGTGTCTGAGCAGAGGTGAGGAGCACGCCGCAGACTGCAGCACTGGACAATCGCAGAGCCACACTGGCTCCCCCTTCCCCCAACATCCACATCCAAACCCTGCTGTTTTTTTCTTGTATGTGTCCATACTAGTTGCTCAGTCATGTCCGACTCTTTCAGACCATGAACTGCAACCTGCTGGGCTCCTCTGTCCATGAAATTCTCCAGGCAAGAATACTGGAGTGCATAGCCATCCTCTTTTCCAGGGGATCTTCCAGACTCAGGGATCGAACTAGATCTTCCGTATTGCAGCCAGATTCTTTACTGCCTGCGCCACCAGAGAATCCCCCTGCTTTTTCTTGCCTCAATCCAATTTTATCTGAAATAAAAAGTCCAGATTCAACTCAATTCCAGGAAAAACAGGCCCTCTGGGGGAAAGAACCATTTGATAATAAACTTCTAACATCAACTGCTTATAACCATTCATTTAAGCAATCATTTATCCATCCATTCATTCAAAACGTAAGCACCCAATTAAAAGCAGGCTGTACAGGGGATATTAGAATGGAGTTTGGCGTCAGGAAGGTCTGAGTTTAGTCGAGAGTCGGCCCATGTTGGCTTGAAGGTTTGGACAGGCCACTTAACTGCTGTAAACCTCATTTTCTTCCCTGCCACTCAGGATAGGAGCACTGCAGGGGGGTCAAATGAGAGGGCACACAAGGGCACATGTAGTAAGCATGGCCCAGAATGCTCCCTAAACAGAAGACACTTAAAAATGTTTTTTTCTTTTTACATATTTTTGGCCGCACCATGAGGCACGTGGGATCTTAGTTCCCTGACCAGGGATCAAATCTGTGGCCCCCGCCTTGGAAGTCTTAACCACTGGAGTGCTAGAGAAGTCCCTAGAAGATCCTCTTTTAACAGAAAAGGATATCATACATGTGTATTGAACGTGTCTCTCATGAGCACTGGTCCAAATGACTTGATCCTTAAAAACAGGTCCCTGAGAGCTTACTGTTTCTATGTTGACAAGTAAGACACCAAAGCCTCTGAACTTTAAGGATCTCACTTGAATCACCCAGCAGCAACTTTTCATAATTGGAGTTTGGGTCCAGGTTTGTCTCACTGCCAAGCCTGTGCTCTTTCCAAGGTACCTGGTTCAAATCTTGGCAGTGAGATGCAGAAAGAGTGAGAGGACATAGGGACGAATCGTGACCAATGATCACTCCCAACATGGTATGTTTGACACTGAGCTTGAGCATCACAGCGGCACTAGCCGACCTTACAAGTGACGCCAGGGGTCACTCTAAGTCCTGACTCATTTGGTAAGTTGGGCCTTAACAGCTGAGTCGTTGGCATCACCGACTCAATGAACATGAGTTTGAGCAAGGTCCGGAAGTTGGAGATGGACAGGGAAGCCTGGCGTACTGTAGTCCATGAGGTCACAAAGAGTCAACATGACTGAGCGACTGAACTGAACAGAACTGAAAAGCTGAGAAGAGTATGTCTAA
Source organism: Madoqua kirkii (assembly GCA_006408675.1). Taxonomy (NCBI): domain Eukaryota; kingdom Metazoa; phylum Chordata; class Mammalia; order Artiodactyla; family Bovidae; genus Madoqua; species Madoqua kirkii. The sequence goes on from SJYC01097011.1 coordinate 87,078, forward strand.
GTGGGAAGAATGGTAAAGGCTGGCTAGTGGTGAAAGACATTCCAGAACAATGGAAATCTCACCCCTTTCCCATGCAAGCCACAATGGCAACTGAATTGTAGCTGAGGCAGGCTTCTCTTCACACAAAGATTCCCATAAATCAATGGCAAGGTGATGACTGAACTGGAATATCAACACCCTCAGCCCCTTATAAAGGATCTAGGCACTGGGTGCTAGTGGTCACTAGCATCAGGAAAAGAAATCACAGACACTGTGTGCCTCCAGGGGACGTTACACACCTAGAACGCAGTCTTAGCAATGAACAAAATAAACACAAACATTGAATCTGGGTCTAAGACTCTCATCAAGATCCAGTTTTCAGAAGTCTAAGAGGACAGAGCCAGACTCCAGAGCAATGGTTCTCAGTTGGTGGCAGCTTTAGCCCCAAGGGACACTGAGCAGTATCTAGAGACATTTTTGGTTGTCACAACTGGCAAGGGGCTGCTATGGGCATCTAATGAGTAGAGGGAAGCTGCTAAACATCCTAGAATGCATAGGACAACATCCTCAAGGAAAAAAAATTATCCTTCTCAACATATCAATAATGCTGAGGCTGAGAAACCCTGTATTATAGGATAAATGATTCCGTTTCTTCAGTGACAGGGAATGATGGAAGCAGACAGACTGAAATAAATGGAGAAGGACTACCTAAAGATAAATCAAGAAAAACAGGCAAAATTAAATTGCAGCGTCTGGGGATGAGACGGTGATCACCACACATGTCATCAAAGTGGTCACACTTCTGCAGAGGGATTGCCAGCTAAGTTTCTCCCTCCCTCTGGGGAGTGATGGTTTAGAGGTCCTCTCCTTGGAACAGGACACTCAGCTGCACAACTGTCTTTGTGTTTTCTCTATTATAGCTAACAGGAACAGAGTTTAAAATTCTATTAACAACGAAATTAAAAAGCTTTTCTTTTCTCACTTTGGTAGGAATTAATTGGCCTATAGCTACAGATTTTTTTTTAAAGCATCACTTATTCATCCAAGTGCATAATTTCTTTCTCCATGTTTCCCACAGGTACTGAAAACCTTATTTCTAACCTTGCCCATCCCTGTTGCTTATTTCAAGAGAACACCAAAGTCACACAGAGTGCTGAAGCAGCAAGTAGAATAATTAAGCATAGGTGCCCTGAGGTCAGATAACCTAAACTGTCACTCCATCCCACCATAGTTTACCCAAGCTCTCTGACTTGGGTTCCTTCTCTGTAAAACGAGGTAAGTAACTCTACCTTCCTCATGGGGTTGTTGGGGGCATCAGAGGAAGGATTTTGTTCATGATAATAAGCATAATTACCATACACAATATTATCATAAACATTATTGCAGACAAAGTAAGATGTCTAGGTTATCTTAAGAATACAATATATAACTAGATTCTGAAAATATTTAGCTCTTTAAAAACTGAGCCCTTGATTAACCACACACATGTCTATTCAGCAAGTGCTGAACATGTGCTGAAACCCTCTGAGGCTGGGGATACAGACAGGTCCAGTCTCTGCCCTTCATCTTTCATAGGAAGACCTGAGATTCCATTACTGCAAAGATTCACTCAGTTCCATTTTATTACTGAAACTCACCACTTTTAGGTCCTACAATTACTTCCAATTTAAAATGAGGGAAGAAAAGGTCAGAAAACTGCAATGCATATCCATGGTTACAGGTCTTCTAACATTCTTTGGGCACTTGCTGATTACAGGGACCTCAGAAAAGCCCTTTTCACTTGCTGCCTGAGTTAATGCTCAGAATCACCATGTGAAAGAAAGGAACTCGCATTATATCTTTTTCAGATATGAAAAAAATAAGGCTGCCAGATAATCTTGAGTGTTTCCAAAAGCTGCACAGCTGGAACATGTCAATACCCAGATTCAGCTGAACCAGCTTCAACTTAGGAGCCCGTCTTTTAATTTCAAACCCAGTGGGTCTTGTCAGACTAGCTGGAGGCTACTTTTAAAGACCAAACTATTCCCTTCTTGGTAGGACGATTCTCAGTTTTAAAGGCATCGTTTGCCCAGGACATTGACTCTAAAATCTCTTCTGGATCTTTAATAAGTCTGTGAGCTTCTCTAAAAGAAATTGTGTTCTGAAGGAAAGTCCCGTCTCATGCTTTACAAAAGTCACAAAGGTGAACACTTTTCATAAATGAAAGCATGCAGCTGGCGCAAGGAGCCTGGGAATCCATACTCTAGACCAGTGGTTCTCAAACTTTATGAATCTTCAGAATCAACCTCCACCCCACATGTGTTCCTAACTCAGAAAGTCCCCAAGTGGACCATCCTAGATGCATTTCTAATACCACCCCAAGTGGTATGGGTGCTACACATTTACTTTAACTTTTTTAAAAAATTTTTGAGCCACACTGTGCAGTATCTGGGGTCTTAGTTCCCCAGCCAGGGATCGAGCCCATGCCTCCTGCAGCGGAGGAGTCGTCCTAACCACAGGATCACCAAGGAAGTCCCCCAGGGAGCACATTTTGAAAGTCAAGTCTTAGATTCATTCCTGCTGGTTTGGGAATACTAGAATGCTTATTCTCCCTTTCTGAGCATCCATGTGCCTCTGTCAAGATGGCCTTTAGAAGTAAAGAATGAGATAGTGGGGCTGGGTGCTTTCTGAAAATGGACAAACACTAATGCAGTTCTTCTCAAATTTTCTAGAGCTTCACCATCATCTGGAGACTTATTAAAAATAGAGCTTCTCAGAGCCTACACCCCATCCAGCCACACAAGGCCTGGATTAGGGCCTTAGAAGCTTCTTTTGAAACAAAGTCTTTAGGAACGTAGAAGGAGAGGGTGTTGTGAACTGTTGTAAAACAGACAAGTCCCAGGGCTTTTAAGGAAATAGGTCCTAAGACCCTTCACTCTGAAGGCCAGGGTTTGGCCTCGACATCCGGTATCCCACAGAACTATATGCTCTTAGATATTCAACGACAGAAAGAGAAAGTCCATTTAATGTGTGTGTGTGTGTGTGTGTGTGTCTGTGTGTGTGTGTGTGTGTGTGTGTGTGAAAACTTCTAAGTCAAATATTTGACTTTAGGACCTTCAGAGTGAATTTTGAATGAGAAAAAAATGGTGTCATTTGAGATGAAAGGAAGCTCTAGACCAGCACACTCTGGGATCTTTTGATTGAGAGCAGGCTTCAGAGTTAGGTGTGAATTGGAAATGTCCCAGAAGATAGGTATGGGGTAATCAGAGCTATTACATTTTGCACCTGACACAGGATCGCTTCCTCCAACAATGACAGCAGCGCAGCCCCAGCAATTTCAACATCTTAATCACTTTCCCTTTCTTTCAGAATCCAGGGAATTTGTGTAATTCTTCATGCCTTCCCTTAGGAATTATGAAGTGTCAGCTACCATAGAGACTCTGCAAGTGGCTTTGTATAAGAAATGTTTGCAGCAATTCAGAGGACTGTGCAATTGAGTTAACAAGCTGCAAGAAATACGTTTACATCCTGGACTGGAACCGATGGCCTGACCAGGAGAAGGTATCAAGCAGCACGGGCCGGCTTATTAATGCCAGTCATTCACCAGACGCTGCTGTAGTGAGCAAATTCTGAATTCCAGGCTCTTAACACTTTTGATTACAATTGATACAAAGGATGGAAATTAAAAACTCCACTGTTGGCTAAATTAAAAGGGAGGATTTATGTAAATTGATTGCATTCAGTGAACTGATTGCGATATAACATGTCCCAAGTGATATCTCAAGGATGAGACACTATTACAATGACTGAGAAAGTGAAATGATAATGGATTTTGCCAATCCTGTTTAATTGGGTCCTCCTCACAGGTAAGGACTATCTTTGGACCACAGCTGAATCTACTCTAAAGTATGCCACACATGTACCCTTTGATAGCACCAAGATACCTCCGTGTGAGGCCAACTCACTTTGATCTTTTCAAACCATCCTTTTACTAATTTTTAACAGTAATGCATTTTCATGGAAGGACATTTTGAAAATGCAGAGGTTTAAAGCAAATTCAAATTGACTGAATAAACAAACAAATGACTGAAAAATGAACTACTGATAATTTTATCACCCAATGATAATCATTATTACTTTCATCCAGTTTATTATTGATACCTCCTAATTATTTTAGCCACGCTCTTTAAAATTTAGTTTTCAAAGTAGAGACTGCAGTTTGCATGCAATTTTTATTACTCATCTTCTGATAAAACTGTATCACATTTCCATAGTATTTTTCCATGTTATTAAAAATATCCTCAAATATGTAACAAATGACTTCTCAAATCTAAATTGTATGAACTGTTACTATTTAAAGATTTCCTCCTAGGGCTAGTCATTTAGCATGTTTTCACTTTTGACTCCAATAAAGAAAAAGTAGTGAGCAATTTTTAACAGCTTTATTGAGGTATGATTTACAGACCTTAAGAAATCATCTGGAAGAGCCTCTCTGTGTGACTCAATCTTTGTGTTTCAGAGTGTTTCATGAGGCTAGATATCCAGAAGTAAAACAGTTAAGACAAAGGGTCAGTATATGCTTAAGCTCAAGAAACACTTTGCCAAATGCCCTCCGGTATTGACTGATACTCCCATCAGCAAGTTATTAGAGTGCTCATCTTATTCTACCCTGGTCAGCATGAGCGGTAGAGGTAGTATTTAAGGTCCTGTCCCTTTTAATGAAAAAGTCGGATGTCATCATATAGTTCAAAAATGGAAAATACATTTAGGAATTTTCACTTTTGATACACTTTGCTTTTGTCCTAGTCTGTTCAGTTTTTTAAATTAATTTTTTGGGAAAGTATAGTTGCTTTACAAGGCTGTATTAGTTTCTGCTGTACAGTGAAGTGAATCAGTTATATGTATACGTGTGTGTGCTCAGTCACTTCAGTTGAGTCCAGCTCTTTTTGGACCCATCTGTCTGTGGGACTGTCCAAGCAAGAATGCTGGAGTGGCTTGCCATGCCGTCCTTCAGGGGATCTTTCCGACCTCCTGTATTTCCTGCACTGTATGCAGATTCTTTACCCACTGAGCAACCTGGGAAGTATATATCCACCCTTTTATAGATTTCCTTCCCGTTCAGTTCCCCGTGGAACACTAAGTGGAGTTTCCGGTCCTGTACAGTAGGTTCTCTTTAGCTATCCTTTAGTTAGTTTTCTGTAACATGGTGTTCACATGGGCTTCCCTTATTGAACCTCTTGGTAATAATTAAGGCTGAGTAACAGTAAAAGTAAGTTGCATGCCACCCAGGTAACAACCTTTCTTAAGCAAAGAGATATCAACTCCATCTCTGGGGTCCCAGTCATGAGCTGCATTACCTTCACTAAGGATTTAACCTCTCAGCATCATTTTCCTTACCACTAGAAAAAGAGTTTAAACAGAAGATAATCAAACGAAGCTTGCAGACACTTAACCAGACAACTGAAACATCTCCAGGTCATTGTCTGAGACAAGGAGTCTCATTTTTAAGAAGATATGTTACATTTATTTAATATATACCTAGAATCAAATTCTTTATAACAGTCATAGTTTGCTTTCAAAAAGTGTCTGCCTGGACATGCCAAACATTAATAATACTCTGTGTCTGAAGAATACAAAATGATTTCTAAATGTTCTTCTAGCCCTGCTAAAATTTTGTTCTTAAAACTATCAAAGAATGGCAAAATAACTAATTATTCCTGAATCACTCTCATGACTTATTCCATTCTCTTGGGCATGCTGTGATTAAAAAAAAAATGAAGAATTTGTAACTGTTAGTTATCAGCACTTCATGTAACTTTTGATTCAAGTAACAAATAGCATTTCAGCTCTATGTATTCATTATGCCACTAAATTGCAAAGGAAAGAAGCCAATTCTAATGAATTGTAACCATAGTTTCCTTTGCATATTACATATTAGAAGTGGGTAGCACTTTAAATTATGGTACACAAAACAGCATATAATTAATTCTGAATAAAAGATAATGTATTCTTGCTAAATACGAGTTATTTTAAAATCTCTTAATGAAGAACTAAGCATATGCTGTGCAGCACTGTGAAAATGTTTAGCATATGTCGTTAGAGCCAACATTTTGCATTTATTATTATATTTATTTTCAATAATAATATATTATTTTAAGTGAACACACAGAAAAAAAATGTAATCATCAACATTCCAAATGTGGAAAATATATGCAAATTACAGGAAACTTTTTGGCTCCCCAGAAGTTGTCACTAAATAACTTTTTGATGGCATGGTGCGATTGCAATTTGCAATAGAATAAGAAAAATGGAAGAAACTGTTACTTTTAAATCACAGAACATATGCACAATGAATTTTAAAATTCAGATATAGAGATAAACATTTCTATTCTGAAAATTGACATGTTCTGAGTTCTCATGGAACAGCAAGGCTTAAATCTAGACCTTACGTTCCATCTAATTTAGTACTGAGTTCCCTTTGTGACATTGTGCTTCTGGTTTTAAAAGGAAGTATCCTGAAGTTACTCTCTTATGTACACTGAGCTTCTAATTGAGCATGATTATCTCTATAAACACCACTACCATCAACACCAAAACAACACTGAATCCTGGGCCGTATCCTTTCTGCGTACTCTCCCCACTTGTACCATGATGATGTTTAATGACCCTATAAACTAGCCACATGACCACAGACAAACCACCCCTCCTAACTAAGCCTTAGCGCTCTCAGCTCTAAAACGGCTCTGCTGAGGTCCTTTTTATTTGCAATAGATTGCCCTTTTCCCAGCTCTTCCCGAGTGCCAACAGAAACACATAATAAAACCAGATTTTCTAAACTCATATGCTTTCTACTTTCGCTTCATTTAAATTTGGTGGTGGGGGGAGATGTGGACAGTAGATATGAACTCTGATATGGCAAAAGCTTAGAATTTAAAACAAAATGTAAAGTTTATTTTTAAATTCAAGGTTCGCTTCTGTTCCAGAGGAATGATGACTAATTCATCAGAAACAGACTGAGCTTGAAGGAACCACTCTTCCATCCTTCTCCAAACACCCCAGGTTTGGAGTGACTTTCAATGTATTTCTTTCTCAAGTACTAATGTACGGGAATGAAAAAAGAAAATGGTAAAACTTTAAGAGAAAATAAAGTAATTCATCACAGCTTCCCTATATAAGTGCCACTGGTATTTCAGGATGGTACCTCTCCATCCTCCAGTGTGTGCATGTAGGAAGTTGAAATCACACTGGCCAATGACTCAATGGCATACTTTGCTCCTCTTAACATTTGATTCCAAGCAGATGTCCATGTAGTTACATCTTCTTTGTGAACACTTTCAGTGACCATCACAGCCCACCATAAAAATATACCATAATTTTACAGATTGCCTCTTTTGTAGATATTTAAGCATTGTTTTCCTTTTTTTGCCGTTGTTGCTATGATGAATATTTTGTGCATCTAACTGTTAGTACTTTAAGCTACTTTAGTATTAATTCCCCAAAATGTGAAATGAATATTGTAAAAATCTCAGCAGAAATAATATCATTACTCCAAAATAACTGTAGCAGCTTATTTTTTTTTCCATGTAAACACTCCTCCTTAGCATTTTCTGTGATCTGTTTTGATCCTATCTCAGCTAACCAGCACTGTTACTAGTGTCCTAAGTGTCCCATATCCCTTCCCTCTACCGACGTTACAGTGGAAGAGAGAATTTTATTTATACCTCCCCCTCTAGACTAAGCCCTTCTGCAGGAAGATTCTAGATGATTAGGCATCCTAGCCCCAGTCCCTTGCCTAAGTCAGGCACATAGTAGTTGTCCAATAAACATTCACTAAATTAATGCACCTTGAAAATTACTTACGGAGCCCCATCCTTGTCCCACAGATATCAAAGCATCTCTTGCCCAGGATGTAAAGATCTTTTCTCCTTTATTTATATCCTGGCACATTCCACAGAGGATTTAGGGCAAGAGACCTCTCTCTAAATCAGTTCTGTCATCTTATGCTACTGCTGAGATGAATTTGCAAAGGACAATGCTATTCTCTCAAATGTCATTGTAACTGTTGAGTTTGCAAGGAGAAAGAGGAACGTCAGAACATGTCACTTCCTCAGAGATGTCTTCCTCACTGTATATGTGTGAGTATGTGTGTGTGCGCACGTACACATCGATACGCAAATACATATGTGCCGTGCATGCACTTTCCTGTTTGTGCTTGGGCTCACTGTTGTACGGTTAAAGGTACTGGCCTCTTCATAGGGCTCTTCGAAAGAAATTCTACTGGCATCAGTGCCAAGGAAAATTTTGTCTCACCTGGAAACAAATGCATTTTTCCTTTGTGGTGGTTGTCTAACTCTTGGTGTTTCTCCAGCTGCTTTGGTTACCAGGAAACAATGCCATACTTCATAAATTACAGTGTGTTTCTCAGTGAAGTTCCTCGCTCCACCTTATAACCTTACTTTTGCTTTCCCCTCATCCTAATTTCTTTTAAACTTTATTTTTTTTGAAACTTTATTGCAGAGCTGGTATTTATGAAGGCCATTTCAACTTGTCTTAAGAACAGAACAGCCATAAATAAATGGAAAAAGTAAATAAACCATACTGTCTGAGCTCTTCACCTGACCAACCTCCGAGAATCTGATCATCTTTCTCCTGGTTGCCTGCCCAGAGCTTTAAACCCCAACACACAGTAATTCCTTATGAAAGCAGAGTTGGTCCTCACGGTCATCCAAGGAGCATATACTCAAAGAACAGACTTCTAGCTAATTAATATTGCTTTCAGTTACTCAGCATTTAGGAGATCTTTTTATGGTTTTAAATTGTTGCATTACAGCATGTATAGAATACACTGAAATTACCAATTTAATGACAGCTTCCTCCTCCAGACTACAAGCACTTTGATATGACACTATAATAGCTTTGCCTTGGTGTGCCTAGTACTGAGCACTGTGGCTATTAACCTTTTTTTGTATAAATGGATGCTTGTTAAAGTAGCTTATGTGTGTACGTGTGTTTGTACACATACACGCACATATCTCTGCATGTATGTATCTGTATTGCCTTCCACTGCACAAGCCTCTCTCAAGCTAATCTCACCAGAACCTATGAGGCAGTGTGTTATTACCTCTTGTGCAGGTAAGTCACAGAGGCACTCACGTGGCTCTCACACAGCACAGTCAGGCCTGGAGTCCAGGCTGGCCTCACTCCTAGCTCTGATAGTCTGTTGCATTGCTTCTCCGTGTGACATCATAGTGAGTTGCAAGATGGAATCACAACTAGCGTGTGTATACAGAGATGTCTCCAAACATGGAAAACTGATGAGCTGTAGCTAGCTGGGCATGGCCAACCATACTCTCATGCTGTCAGGAAAAATACCGTATTTTACATTCCTTCACACTTATTATGCATCTTTTAACTAGACTGCACCAGCTAAAATACAGGTTTTAGAAAGAAAAATATGTAGTTACTACATGTGATGGTCAGTTTTATGTGTCAGCTTGGCTAGGTTGTGGTCTCCAGCTATGTGTCAAACACTAATCAAGGTATTGCTGTAAAGGTGTTTTGTGGTTTTTGTTTTGTTTTGTTTTTTGTTTTTTGTTTTTTTTCAAACTTTAAGCTTTTTATTTTGTATTGGGATATAGCCAGTTAATAATCTGGTAATTTCAGGGAAGAGCAAAGGGACTCACCATACATATACATGTATCCATTTTCCCTCAAATACCCCTCCCATCCAGGCTGGCACATACCATTAGGCAGAGTCCCATGTGCCACACAGGAGGTCCCTGTTGGTTATCCATTTTGAATATAGCAGTGTGTACATGACCTTCCCAAACTCCCTAACTATCCCTTCCCTCTGGGAACCATAAGTTCATCTTCTAAGTCTGTGAGTCTCCATTTCGTAAGTAAGTTCATTTGCATCATATATTTTCAGATTTCACATATAATGGATGTTATACGATATTTATCCTTCTCTGTCTGACTTACTTCACTCAGTATGACATTCTCTGGGTTCATCTATGCCACTACAAATGGCATCATTTTATTCTTTTCATGGCTGAGCACATTCCTTTTCCTATGTATGTACCACATCTTCTTTATCCATTCCTCTGTCTATGGACATTGAGGTTGCTTCCACGTCTCGGCTTTTGTGAACAGAGCTGTAGTGAACACTAGGGTGCACACATACTTTTGGATCACGTTTTTCTCCAGATATAAGCCCAGGAGTGGGATTGCAGGGTCATATGGTTGTGCTATTTTTAGTTTTTTAAGGAACCTCTCTACTGTTCTCCATAGTGGCTACAAGGCATTTAGTTGATGTAATTAAAGTCTATAATTAATTTTCTATAAGTAAGGAAGATTATCCTAGATAATCTAGATGGCCTTGATCCAACCAGTTGAAAGGCCTTAAGAGGAGAATGGAAGCTTCCTAATGAAGAGAAGCTCAGTGTCTGCTCACACCCTACAGCACCTGTCTGCCCGTCCTGCCCACCTGCCCTGTGGGTTTCAGACATGCTTCGCCAACCCTCACAATAGCTTAAGTCAATTCCTCTCAATAAATCTCTTAATATATGTATATCCTATTGATTCTGTTCGCCTCATAGAATCCTGGCTGAGGCTTTATGTGTACATCAATATTTACAGAAGATTTCAGATTCAAAGAAATGGAGAGGGTTATGCAATCTCCCAACAACAGCCAAGGACACATTTTAACTCCCCTGAAAGACAGCTGTTGCCTTACCTGTATCCAAAGGCCAAATTCTGGATTCCTTAAGAAAACCTAAGAGACAATGAATTTAAGGAAGCTGGATTAAAGGAGCAACCAGGGTGTCTCCACCAGAATGGCATTTATTGGTGATAGCCAAGATGGGGAGACAAGTGCTGTGTTTAATGCCCTTTGAGTGAACAGTCTCCCGTACTTCCACTAAGAGTTAACCCCTCTTATGAAGGCAGAAGTTCAAATTTAATGTAAATATATTATGGTTACATGGATATTTAGTTGCTTTTTTTATGTTGTCAGCAGTAAAAATCTAATAACTTTCTCCCTCAAAGTAATCCTGCAAATGTGTGTGGGCTTATAATTCCAGGAATCATCTCAAAGATTCTTTCCATTACTCAGAAGAACTCTATTCTAATAAATGTATCCATTTCAACCATTTACTTGAACAAACTTGTTCTACCCATTCATCCACCTCTCAGAACCCCAAAGAGATGTGTAACACCCTCCCAACACATCACTACTAAGACAGACCATCCCGGGCATGAAAGCCAGGGAGAAGACGCACAGATGAGAAGAGGCAGGCATGGATTCACGTGCTATGACAAAGAGGCCCAGAGTGCACTCCTGGCCGAGCCCTGACCTCACCTGTGTTGCTGATCAAGTTTCTTTCCCTCTCTGGGGCTGTCCTTCAACATGAAGGGGACCCAACTCTCAGGACAAATGTCGGGATTCCCAGGAATCATTCATGGAAAATTTCAGCCATGACACTGACGTCTTGTCCTCCTCTTCTCCCTCCCCACTTTTCTTCTTCTTTTATCTGTTTTCCTTCTTCCCTTCTACTCATTGCTTTGCAGGCCTCCAATAACGGTAACTAACCTCGCAATCATCTTCCTCATTTTCATCAGCTGCTGTCCTCAGCCAGGATGGGCAGAGAGAGTGGCTGTCATTCTCAAACGTCAGTCACTTCTTAACCCATCCCATAGATATGTTTACTGATGGCACTCATCACTACTGAAAATACTTTGTTTACTTGTTTATATTTTATTGTCTTTTCCCTCAAACAAAAATATAAGGTTCATTAGAGTAGAAACTACGTCTGTTTTGCCCATCCTTTCTTTTATCTCCAGCCTGACTGATTATCACTGTATCGTGAATGCTTGCTAAATGCATGGGATTGATGGGTGGCACATCTTTAATCTAATGTCTTTTGCTTTTACTCACAGGTAGCCCACAATGCAGGGTCTGAAGCGTGCATTGACGTTAGCTCGCTTGTACTTTGGGAAGCCAGGATTGCCTCTGGTTGGAGGTAAGAATGGCTCTGTATTCAGTTCAGTTCAGTTCAGTTCAGTCGCTCAGTCATGTCCAACTCTTTGCGACCCCATGAATCGCAGCACGCCAGGCCTCCCTGTTCATCACCATCTCCCAGAGCTCACTCAGACTCACGTCCATCAAGTCTGTGATGCCATCCAGCCATCTCATCCTCGGTCGTCCCCTTCTCCTCTTGCCCCCAATCCCTCCCAGCATCAGAGTCTTTTCCAATGAGTCAACTCTTTGCATGAGGTGGCCAAAGTACTGGAGTTTCAGCTTTAGCATCATTCCTTCCAAAGAAATCCCAGGGCTGATCTCCTTCAGAATGAACTAGTTGGATCTCCTTGCAGTCCAAGGGTCTCTCAAGAGTCTTCTCTAACACCACAGTTCAAAACCATAATTCTTTGGTGCTCAGCCTTCTTCACAGTCCAACTCTCACATCCATACATGACCACAGGAAAAACCATAGCCTTGACTAGATGGACCTTAGTCGGCAAAGTAATGTCTCTGCTTTTGAATATACTACCTAGGTTGGTCATAACTTTTCTTCCAAGGAATAGGCGTCTTTTAATTTCATGGCTGCAGTCACCATCTGCAGTGACTGTGGAGCCCAAGAAAATAAAGTCTGACACTGTTTCCACTGTTTCCCCATCTATTTGCCATGAGGTGATGGGACCAGATGCCATGATCTTTGTTTTCTGAATGTTGAGCTTTAAGCCAACTTTTTCGCTCTCCTCTTTCACTTTCATCAAGAGGCTTTTTAGCTCCTCTTCACTTCCTGCCACAAGGGTGGTGTCAACTTAGTCGGCAAAGTAATGTCTCTGCTTTTGAATATACTACCTAGGTTGGTCATAACTTTTCTTCCAAGGAATAGGCGTCTTTTAATTTCATGGCTGCAGTCACCATCTGCAGTGACTGTGGAGCCCAAGAAAATAAAGTCTGACACTGTTTCCACTGTTTCCCCATCTATTTGCCATGAGGTGATGGGACCAGATGCCATGATCTTTGTTTTCTGAATGTTGAGCTTTAAGCCAACTTTTTCGCTCTCCTCTTTCACTTTCATCAAGAGGCTTTTTAGCTCCTCTTCACTTCCTGCCACAGGGTGGTGTCATCTGCATATCTGAGGTTATTGATATTTCTCCCGGTAATCTTGATTCCAGCTTGTGTTTCTTCCAGTCCAGCGTTTCTCATGATGTACTCTGCATATAAGTTAAATAAGTAGGGTGACAATATACAGCCTTGACGTACTCTTTTCCTATTTGGAATCAGTCTGTTGTTCCATGTCCAGTCTTGCCCAGCCCCTTTCTATGGATACCTCTGTTATACCCAGCTCTGGGGTGGAAACTTGGGAGAGCTACAGAGGAGGCAGGGATTGTTAAAGAAGGAGTCTCAGGAAGCTGTGGTTCAAAAGGTGCCAAGACAGACATGTGGCCATGGGCCCACCTCCTGGGCTTCTCTTGTCTCACTCTGCCTGGGTCTTGCACAAGCATGTTCACATATGTGTGTAACCACTTGGCTCAAGCACCACACTGCATCTCCCTGGAGTTCATACTTTATATGAAACCCTCTCTAACCCTCACATGAATGAGATTTCCTGGAAGCAACTGGGTTCACTGAGTTATCACATCTTCTGGGTTAGCTTTGGACCTGTCTATCTGGAACCTGCTCAGGGCTTATTTAGGATGTAAATATTTATTTTAAAGGACTGTGTATCAAAGGTGAATAAACACAACCTTAAGTGAAAGTTATATATTCACCAGTACCGGGAGTTAACAGGATCATTATGCTGATATTAACATTTCACCATCGTATCATCACCATCACCATCACGTGGTTACAGTAATTGTAGGAAGAGCCCTGGAGAAGGAGACAAAATCTAAAGTGAAGTCTAAATTCAAGTTCTGCATCTTGCCAGCTGTGTAATGATAAGCATGTTATGTAATCTCAGCCTTTAGTTTCTTTGCCTGAAGATAAGGGTGAAAGCACAAAGTTGTTTTGAGAATAAAATTAGTTAACATAATAACATATCTTACAGAGTACCTCCCTCACCCACAGTTGCTTAAAATTTTTTGTTGTATACATTATCCTTTGAAAAATTAAGACCTGCTCTATCTACACAGTATCCATTAGCTACAAGTGACTACTGAGCTCTTAAAATGTGTCTAGTTCCAACTGAGATGTGCTTTATATATACAATACCCAGGAAGTTTCAAAGATTCATATGAAAAAAAGAATGAGAACTATCACAACAGTCATTTTATATTAACTAAACATCAGAATATTTTGGCTACATTGGCTTAAATAAAATAATTATTAAAACTGCCACATATTTCCTTTACACTGTTTTAATTGGACTTCCAGAACATTTTTAATTTCATCCATGGCTTACATTGGTGGCCTGCGTTACTCGTCTATTGAAGAGCACAGGCATGGATAGAACTATCATTCCTGAAATTTCAATGATAAACATGCAAAAGCTCAAAAACAAAGGATTTCCGGGAGAAAATTGAGTTCTCAACATCCTCAGAGCTATGCAAATATGATTCAGACTGAGAAAGAGAGCATTATGTCAATTTTTTTAAAGAAAGTGCAGCATGAAACCTTCAAAGACAATAGAAAACTAGTTCCCATCAAATTCAGATTAGAGTTTGGTGCGGAAGAGAGAAACAGTAACACTTAGCGAACTTAAGTAGCGGGAATGGAAAGGAACAATGGATTTTAAGTACTTGAACTTGGATACAAATTCCAGTGTCACTCACTTGCCATATAACCCAAGGCAAGAGCGTGTAAACTCTCAGTGCCTCCGCTGCCTCTCTGCAGAACGGAAATAATAATACACTTCTCATTCATAGGCTTATCTGCTACCGAGGACTAGGTACCCATTTGGATCTTTGTAGGTACTCTAGTCAATGCAACGGTGCAGATGAGGAAACCAACAAACACAAACATTCATAAGTTATATGCCTATGGCCAGACAGCTAAAAAATTAAAAAATGGTAGCAGCGAACTCTCAACCTTCTTAGTCTGAACACCCTTCACATGTGAGCTTTTCATCACTCCTCTACACTCAGATCACACTTACACTGTAGTCATGAGAGCTGATGCAGACAGTGGACTTACACTATCAAGACCATCAAGGAAGGGTGCATAGTCTTACTGTTGCTGTGAAGGCTCGACAGAGCACTGAGAGGATGTCACATTTAAATCACTCTGCCCATTAGCTCGAAGATATATATGTATACGGAGTGGGCTGCAATTTCATTCTCCAAGGGGTCTTCCTGACCCAGGGATCAAATCCAAGAGACCCAAAAAGAGGAGGAACCTACGTTGCCTGTAGGAACTCAGAAGTATTAGCTGTGTCCTGGATTCTGCAAAAATTATTGAGTGCTTTGGAGAAATAACACCCAGAAGTTAACCTATGAAATATGAAACCAGAAGATTTGTGGTCCCACAGATAAAAGATTTAAAACCTGTTTCTACATGCTCAATGCAATGAGTGACGGAAGTCTTCCCAGTTCCTTCCCGAACTGCACTGCACCCCCAGGCTCACCTTTGGAGCACAGCATCCCATCACAATGTCTTTATTCAAGACGAAGCAACAGGGATTGTGAGAGTTGCACAAGACTTAGCAACTGAACTACCACCACGAATGTCACAGAGACTGAACTATTTACATCAAGGGTTGCTTTGTCTTGTTCTTTGTAAGAGACCCACCGAGGCACTGGGAATGAGGCTGAGGGGGAGCCACGTCGAATGGGAGGTGAGGGAGCACTCGTAGCTGGAGCGAGCCACTGCCAGGAGTGGTCCTGAGGAGGTCCCCCGAGGGTGTGGCTGGCCCCGGCACGCTGGATGACCTCCACGTGCATGCCCGCTCGGGCAGACCTGGAGGGACGGACACACCTCAGTAACTGGCGCACCTGGCACCTCTGCAAGAGTCACGATTATTTCCGACAAACTCATGTCTTGTTCAATTTGATATGAAAATTAAAGTCGTATTAGCACAATTTCTTGCATTCGAGAGTGTGTGAACAGCATTCTCAACGCTCTCCTGTAGCAAGTCCAACAGAGCCCTCAAAGGAAACGCAACAAAGCAGGTAAAGTTACTGTTTCCAAAATAGCTCTCTTTCCATCCAAACAGGCCCCTCACAGGGAGGCGTGATCAGTGGACCAAGCCAGTGTGATCCATGTAACTTTCTCAGAGAAGGAAAACCATTTTCAGAAGAAATATTCATCGAATCATTTCCCATGCAAATGTAAAAACGGGGAAACAATACCAGAGGTAGTATCAATATTTTCAACATTAAGCAAAGACAGGCAATCTTTGAAAAGGGATGCCATCTCCATGAAATTAATTCATATTCTTACCCATGAAGCTTTTCTTCATTTTTTTTTTTAGAAGCATTGCTTTAAATGAGGCAGGAGACAAGTTTTGGAGGCTCTTTGCCAGAAAGTGAAAGTGAAGTCAATCAGTCATGTCCGACTCTTTGCAACCCCATGGACAGTAGCCTACCAGGCTCTGCGATCCATGGGATTTTCCAGGCAAGAATACAGGAGTGGGCTGCCATTTAGCTGAGAACTAAATTCTGAGTCCCCAGTAGCCCACCACCCATTTGATATTAATTGTCCCAATGAAAATCTTAAGTCCAGAAGCTGGGTTCAGAGAAGAAAAATACAAGTATTCTCTGGGTCAAGTAGAGTGACTTTTTTTTTTTTTTTTTTTTTTTTTTTTTAAACAGATCTCATCTGGTCTCCCAGATCCCTCCTGTGTGGGAGGCAATTTTCCATTGGAACCTTCTTACTCTACATAAGAGGAAACAAATCCAGACAAGGAAGTGCATTCCCCCTTGTCCAAAGGTAAGCTGATGAACAAATTAGGGATGAGAAAAAAAGATGGGTCACGGGGAATACGGCTGAGAATGTTCCAAGGATATGAGTGCATATAAAGAAATACAAAACACAGAGACTCTATGGATTTCGTCTCTTTGAACAAGATTTTGCCAGGTTGGTGTTTGTGATTGCATTTGTTTTCCTGTCCTAGCTTGGAGTGTCAAATCTGATGCCTCTTCGAGTCCTCTTCAGATCCTGTGTGGATGATTCTTTTATCTCTCAGAAACCTAGGTCCTTTTTAATATGCATGATGGCAGCTGCAATTTGACTTTGCTATCTTCTCCCACTTTTGCTATCACAAAGCAGAGAGGGCCCATTGATGGGCTTACATGTCTTCTCTCAACACCTCCTAGAAATACACTTTGAACCCTGAGTGTCAAATAAATGTTCTGATGTGACACTCTTGGTGGCATCTTCCCTTCAGCTATGCCAGGGCTGGATGGGAACCAAAATACCAAGAGAGAACATGGATCGTGGAATCACAGCTTCTTTCCTGCCTAACACATCTTTTGAAACATCTGTCATGAGCACAAGACATTAGACATAATATTCAGGGTCATCTTTAAATCAGCCTGAGTGGAGAGAAAGCCAAGAACCTGGCAATTTGGGATATATTAGAAAAGTCTCAGGAAAAGCTTTCTGGTTCTTTCATGTCCTGAGTTCAAATGCTTTGCAACTGCCTATCAGTGTTAAGTTCAGGCTTCTATTTATGGAGTTTATTGGGAAGATTCAAAGAGAAATCTCTAGAAGGCTCAGTCCCAGGCACTCAGTAAGCATGTCGTCACAGATCATCCACTCCCATTCCTCACTGACAGCCAGTAGCAAGTTTCATGAACCTATCCTGGAAGCCTCTTAGGTCGGTCTTGTGATAACAGAGCAGTGAAGAAAGCAAAATCTTTCTGTTCGAATCCCCAGTTGCCCCCTTACCAGATGTATAATGCTGGGGAAAGTTGTTCGACCACCCTGAGTCTTGGTGTCCATGTTTTATAAATGGGGATAATTTTATAGCTTCCAACTCATTAAGGTTGTAGGGAGGATGGATTGAGATAATTTGTAGGAAATGCTGGGCACTGTGTGTGCACACTAAAGGCTCAGTACATATCTGTGATTCTGTTAATAAAAATGCTGCCCCCTAGTCTTGGCTTCCTGCCAATTTCCCTGTTTAGAGTCTCTGCCCTTTGCTACTATCAGTTCTCTTCAATGCTGGTCCAGACATCATTTAATACAGTATTGAACACAGTCTCCCCACCACCACCGCTCTAAGCTGGCAAAGACTCCTTAGGACCTGGGGAATGAAGTCCAAAGTCCTAAATGTGATGCGCAACATACTTCACAGAGTCCCAAACTCACCACCCTGCGTGTGCACTCAGCTCACACAAATCATCCTGTGTGTTTCCATCCTGGCATTTTTGTCCACGTAGAGGGCACCTTTTCCAGAATGCTGAGACGCAATGGTCAGAAGGCACCACGCCAGGTGATTTGTGGAAGAAGGTTTGAGAGCCAGACCATTTCAGAGCTGGAAAGGACCCAACAGGCCACTTTACAGATGAGGAAACTGAGGTTAAGTGGCTTGCCCAAGGCCACCCAGCTATTTATCAGAATGCCAGGGTTTCACCAGGCTGGTCTGCCTGGAAGGGGGAACCACAGGACAGCCTATTAGGGAAAAATTTGTCAGCAATTGGCCACAGGCTTGCTGACAGGAGATCTTTCCCCATTCATGAGAAATGAGACAGAAGTTAAACGCCCAATAAGGAAAGCACGAAGGAATGCCTCTCTCTAAGTGAAAACCAGGTCCTTCCCTGGCTTGCGATGCAGCACGGCAGGAGGGGGTTGCTGGGATGAGGGCAGCTGAGATGATTCGGCAGGCTCCATCCCTCACTTCAAAGACACGTTCTCTCAGGCTGTATTAGTCTCCTGACTAATGCTCCCAAACGCACCGTGGAGATTTGCTGAAGCTGAAGATTCTCTGAGGTTTGCAAGGAGGAACGGTGATGAATAAACACAAGAATGGCCAATGCATTACTTCGAAGGTGAGTGTGCCCAGTTCTAACTGCTAAATTGCAATTTCCACTCTAAGATAATAATACTAATAGTGACACTTCATTTATATAGTGCTTCTTAAGTTCCCGAAAATAATAATGAAAATGAAAACTACATCTTATACTACAGCTGTGTCTATATATGAAACATATACTGGAGTGAGACAGTTCAAGAGCCAACTCCCTTCCCTATTGGGTTATTTTAGGACAAAGTGTTGTGGACTGGAATTGTTTGTATAAGGTACTTCTAATTTTCAATTTGGATTTGGAATTTAAACACAGTTTTGCTGCTATTGTCAAAGAAATATTGTTTTAAAAACCTTTAAATATGTCGTTAAATATTTAAAACCTTTAAACATTCATGCTTCCATAAGTTAGACACTGGAAAGATGCTAACTCTTGATATAACTGCCCAAGCAGCCTCACCTGTATTTGGTTAGTCCTTCTTGGTTTGTGGTCTGGATTTATGTCCAAGGTGACCAGTCAGAGAGTACCTTAGAAGTCGAAAGGAATGGCTCCAAGAGTTCTGTGTGGCACAGTGACGCCTGGGTCAGGTCTGGGCAAGGGGCACCATCAACACAACATCAAGCCTTTCAGCAGTTTAACTACCTGGCCCAGCAGACAGGCCAGCAATTCTTAGATGCTTAGAAACCCTGACCTTGCCCTGAAGGCTCCATTGCCTAGAAGTGTGATTCGGATTCCTTTCAACAGGGGTTGGACTGTCCTGGGATGACAAGGCACCACGGCAGAGGAAGCTTTTCTCTTTCTTTGCTGCCCCAACTCTCTCTACTTTAAGCACTGCCAACTTCCACCTGATCATCCAATCTTGGGGCCAACACAGGGGCCAGAGAGCTGGGAGGGTGTGGGAGCCACCCCCCCTCCCAGAAACTGGGATGTGATGAAGTCATTCATGGTGAGGAGGGGCATCCTTTGTGCTCCCGTCAATGCCTGGAAAGCTGGCATGTATTTGATCCTGGCTTCTCCAAGATGTTTGGCTCTGAATTCAGACTAGTCTTTTCTATCTGGCTGCCTTTAGATTAGGAATACAATTTGGACTCTTGTCCCTGGATCTGGCCTTAGTTTCCTCTGCATAATACTTTTTGGGGGAATTTTGCGTTGGCTCCAGAGCCAGCATCCATGGGCCACTCTCCCACACAACCTGCCCTGTTATTTCCAAGAGACCATTTGTCATCCACATGCCTAACAGTTATGCCCTTTGCCATAGCTGCCTGTGTAAATTCCACTTCATCTACTGAGCCGTATCACTTAGTTTCCACCCAGGTTCTGATGTCCTGTCCAATTCTTGCTCAACCCAAATCAGACCATCCAACGTTTAATAAAGGTTTCCTCTGCTCTCTCCTCACACCTGAATATCTATCTAACCATCTATCGATGTTCTATTCAGCATTTGAGAGGAACTCAAAATACAGATCTCCCCTCACCATTGCAATGGATAAGTTTTCTTGCAGCAGTCTTGCAAGGATATCCAGAGATATGAAGCCTTTTGGGGTTTATTAGTTCAAAGCGACTCTGAGTAGCACATGGCTTGCAGGAAGACTAGAGAAATGTTCAGGAACATCAGGAGCCTTGACAGTCAGAACTGCAGACCAGATCCTGCCACAAACCTGGTGGAGGGCATGGCAACCCATTACAGTGTTCTTTCCTGGAGAATTCCATGGACAGAGGAGCCTAGCAGGTCCATGGTGGGTCCATGGGGTTGCAAAGAGTCAGATACAACTGAGCGACTAAGCACAGCACACAGCACGGTCCCCGGCACGGTCCCCAGTGAACACGGGTAGTGACAGCTTTCTCTCCACTCTGGATACTCCTGGATGCCGGATGATGCAGCAGCTACTCCACAGTGGCCGGGGTGGGCTCTTTACGGTCAGCACCCACGGGCCACTTCATGGCCGAGGCTTGTGGGTGTGCTTGTGTGGGTGTGCACACACACAGGCACATAAGTGTAAGATACTGATTCCAAGTTTAAAACCCACTGGGAAGCCGGTGCTGAGTCATCATCCTACCTTCCAGGAGAGAGAGGACAGAGACTCTGGCCCTTGAGGCCTGTGGAGTAGATGGAGGGCAGTCTTTCTACAGAGAGTCTTATTGTGGGTTATCTCCAAACTCAGGAAGGCGATTTGGGTGATGAAGCCACACAAACAAGCAAACAAAACGGCAACTATGCATTACGAGGAATGAGTAACGTGAAGAATATTGTATTCCAGGGCAGCGTGCGTGCCTAGTCACTTCAGTTGTGTTCGACTCTTCGCAGCACTGTGGACTATAGCCCACCAGGCTCTTCTGTCCTTGGGATTCTCCAGGCAAGAATACTGGAGTGGCTTGCCATGCCCTCCTCCTGGGGATTTCCCAACCCAAGGATGGAACCCACATCTAGTATGTCTCCTGCATTGGTGAGTGGGTTCTTTACCCACTAGCACCACCTGGGTAGAATCACTCAAAAGGAGTGTCTTCTGCCGTTAACAAGGTGCTCTCCCTGCTTCCGTCGGTTTTGTTGTTCTTGCTGTTTTTCATAAGAAAGGTAGGTATGTAAGTAACCCAAACTATTCCATGGTTAGAGGAATGACAGATATTCTGCACAAGAGACTAAAGGTTTAAATTTTAAAACATTTTGATATGCAACAGAGATAACAAAAACAGCAACCTCATTCCATGTACCCTCTAAACACTTTCCTATATTAATATTTAGTATCAGAAGCACATCTGCAATGTTGGAATTACTGACCCAGTGTTACGGATGAGGACATGGAGAGGCAGATGCGGTGGCTTGCACAGCTGGGAAGCAGCAGGGCCGAGCTTTGAAGCCAGGCAGCCCAACGCCCTCACACTGCTGAAGGTGCCACGTCATGTCTTCTGTGCCCAGGGACATGTGGGGAAACGGGGCTTAACAGCAGCACACCAGGAACAACCAGGAAATAAACTGTGGCGCACAAGTCCTCTGGGTGACGTGGCTGGCAATGAAAGCTAATGCAGTGTAGCCTCGGGCTGCAATAAGCGAAGCGCAGAGGGAGCTGATCCTCTAAGCTGCCTCTAGATCTCTGTGCTCAGTCCCGCCTTTTGAGGAGGGCAAAAAGGAGACAGGTGTCCGTTCAGGAGATGGGAGAAGGAGATGGGAGACAGAGACGGCATCCTGGAAGGCCACTCAGATACTGAACAGCTGCACCGGGGAGGGAGAATTCTACCTATCCCTTGTTGACATCAAAGGCTCATACCCAGAGTACAACCTCTGGGGACACAGAGTTTGGATCAACCCAAAAAGTGTTTCTAAATGTGGAAGTCCCTGAGCCTTGGTGGTCTGTGCCCAGGGGTGAGGAGCTCCCTGTGACTAGTGATGCTCTATCACTGGCACACGGAGCCAGGACTGGAGGGCCTGGTGGCACCATGTGTCACTCCAGTTGGTCTCTTGGGTCCCCCCCCCCCCCGTGCAGGAGTGCAATGTTTTGTTTTTTTTTCCCTTCCCCAAACCATCCTTGATCACTGAACTGCATGTGGCTCGTCTTTACTGTGGTCCTCCTTGCTTATACTTCCTTTGGGCACTGACTGTATGCAGCCTTGAGATTTTAGTATGTTCTTCACCAGTAATATTGTCAGCTCTCTGAGGAATGGCCCTGTGATTTGACCACTTCAGTGTTCCCAGCCCAGGCCTTTCGTTAGAGTAGGGGACAATGAGATGAGTTTCAGATGGAGTGCAAAGCAAACCCTGCCAGCGGGCCCTGTGAAACCTTAGGGGTGGCAAAGTAGTGATGCCATTCTTACTGTTACTTATGGAAACTCAGAATAGAGATATTAGTGGTAGATATCCATAAAGTAGGACAGAGCTGAAGGGTGAAATCAAATGGTATATACTGCAAAATATTATCTAATGACACTGGATTGGCTAACCATGACTTCAAAATATTAAAGATTTATACAAATTTCTGTATGCAGATGTTACAAGTTAGCTGCCAAATAATATTATAGGGTGAATCTTATATATATATATATACTTGAACTAGTGATATGTTTAAATCATAATCAGACCACAGGTTTATCAACTCTAAAAAAATTAAAAGGCTTTTGCTTTTAGATAGTGGTAAGAGATAGGATTAAAAGCCAAGACCACCCACTTCTTATTCCACCTGCTGCTAGATTACCATGTGACATTAGGCGAGTCGTGGTTCTTTTGTGGGCCCCTGGGCCCTCATCTCTGAAAGATCGTTGACGAGGATAGCCAGCAGCTCAGTTAAGTGACTTCAGACACCTGGTTCCCGAGAATTCTGCTTTAAAGTGAGATGTGCAATTTTCATTTAGGAAACAGGAAGTCCAATCACTCTACCGTGGTTAGTCCACGATAGGGACTCTGATTTAAGATGCCACATGTTTAGGGGGAACAATGACAGAACAGAATGGAAGCAGACGTGAGAGATGAGGGTGGTGAGAGGTTGTAACCTCATCAGGTTAGCTGAAGCCCCGAATGGCAGAGCGCCGAATGGCAGAGAACCCTGACGCGGGTTAAGTCGGCTGTCGGATGCCTGACTTTTAATCTCAGCTTTGCCAATTAACAGTGATGGAACCCTGGACATTTCCAGGTTTTTTTCCTCGGTAAGATGCTAGCAATTATCTTAACCAGCTCATAGATTGCTGCAGATAATTCTCACATTTTAGAATGTCCTTAGCATAGTGCCTGAATCTAGCTTAGGACTCAATATATGATGGATTTTAACTGTTATCAGATGCCATTTTCCAGTATTTGCAGGGCTTTCAGAAGGAAAAAGTGCCGGGAAGCAGGGCAAAGAGACCACTGGGAGAAAGTTACAGCAGAAGATATCTTAGCTCCTCCTATGATGGGATATTTAAATGAACAGAGTTAATGAGTCGCCTCTGGTGTCACGGGTTTCCTGAGATGTTTAGCGGGCTGTCATCAGGACATTTAGGAGGCTGCAGTATCAATGACAAGCAGAAACCCTGCAGAGAGGAGAGTTCGACCATAAGATCTGAGAGGCTCCTTTAATGGACAATATCTGGGAGCTTGTAGGGGCTCAGGGTCGAGCCGTCAACTCAGCTCTCTGTCCCGCTGCTCTTCTCCAGGAAGCCGAGGGAGCCCAGGATTGCAACACACACCACACATGATAGGAAACTGCTGGCCTGTGGGGTCAGAACAGGCTTGGACACCTACTCCGGCCTGCTGAGCTAGGACGAGTGCCTCGAATCCTCCCGGGGGTCACTCTGCCGACCTGTCAAGTGGAGATGACAGTACCCTCCTCACAGGGTGACTGCACACCACACAGGAGGCATCTGCAGCACGGTCCTGTCTCACCAAGGTGGCCCTCTCCCCTGGCCTCTTCCAGGTAAGCACAGGCAGCGAGTGCCTCACTCCCATGGTGCCGCGTTCTCGGGAGGGAATGCAGGCGGGCCTGGGGCAGGGGCAGATGACGCAGGAAAGCTGCAGGCGGGGCACAGCAGGGAACCTGGAAGGACAGGAGCTTTGGAAGCCGCAGCCTGGCGGTGACACTGGGGTGAGAACATTTGGAACGCCATGGTGGGCAGCGTGGGGGCGGGGATTCCTGCTATTTCAATCCAGTGCCAAATCACTGTGCTTCTGCCTGGGCCTGAGGAAGACCACAGACCGGGCAAGCGCTTCTTCAAGCCGCAGCCTTTCCGGGAGTCAAGACTCACAGCTCATCCTCCTGAAAACCCCAAACTACATTTACCTGAAAAACAAACAGGAATATTCTGGAAAATGGTGACAGTTTATCAAGAGACTAATTATCATTTCAGCTAGTCTGGAATACTAATGAGTCCTTTTTAAAGAGAGGCAGACCTGTGATGAATATCTCAACATCACAGGCTTAGCCACCTTTCCCAGTAAGATATAACTTCAGGGCAACTTTCCACAGCAGCCCGTATGTAAAAATGAGCAGGGGAAAATGCAAAGGTATCGAGGAGGCAGGCACTTTTCAAAAGCCATAATTATCTCTAAAATCTTGACTGCCTCTTGAATATTTTAAATGGAAGAGGGATGGATCACTTAAACTTCTGAAATATATATTTTTTTAAAAAAAGGCAGGTTCTAATAAACAATTCATCACTAATTGGGAGGGCCCTCGAGCCAAAGGGAAAGTTTAGTGCAGGATTTTGGCCAAATCATCATGGGGAAGAACGTCTACCTGCTATGGTTAGTCTATAAAAGTGAAGTCCAGGTCTCTTTCTGAGAAGACAAAAAGTCCCAAGCAGTTGCTGAGCACTCATGAACCAGACGTTGTACCCAATTCTTCCGTTATCTTATAGCAATCCCAGGACATGGATACTATGACTAGGTCCATTTTTACAGAAGAGGTAGCTGAGTCTGAGAGAAGTTACTTAGCTCAGTCTTGGGTTCCTACTTTGCAAGTGGTGGAGCTGGAACTGAGAAGAATCAGACTGCTGGGCAGGGCTGGAACCAGCGTGAGTCAGGTGGGGCTCTGTCCGTGGGCACAAAATACAAGGAATGCCAATAAACTCAGTTGCAGTTACTGCTAAGTCACTTCATTGTGTCTGACTCTTTTCGACCCCATGGACTGTAGCCCACCAGGCTCCTCTGTCCATGGGATTCTCCAGGCAAGAATACTGGAGTGGCTTACCATGCCCTCCTCCAGGGGATCTTCCAGTCAGAGATCAAACCTGCGTCTCTGATGTCTCCTGCTTTAGCAGGCAGGTTCTTTACCACTAGTGCCACCTGGAAAACCCCCAAAACTAAGTGAATCAAGAAAAATAATATTTTTAGGAAATATTTCAAAAATGAAGATCACTAGGGGAAAAAACTCCATGATGAGCAAAATATCAACATTTTAAATACAGTCGGGATCTAAGTCTGTACTTGCCTATCTTCACCTCACTCTCCTCACCCTGATCTTGGCCTGATTGCTCGGCACTACCGACTCTGAGTCTGAATAGGTGGTCCAGGCCTCAGGAATGACGGAAATAGGGCCGACTGTTCGGTATGTGACAATCGGTGACACATACCCAGAGATCACGGTGGGGGCGAATGCAGTGTAATCAGATACACTCTGTCTGTCCAGCCTTCATCCGGGCTTGCTCTTCCTGAGAATGAAACAGCATCCATGGCTAGGATGCAGCTCTGAATTCCCTCTTCTCTCACCAGTGGAGCCTAATGACTAATGACGGCTAAGAAGAGATCTCTGTGTGTCTTAAACTAAATCCAGGGCGGGGCTTCCACTGTCCCCGTTGCCATGTCAGGTGGTCACCGAGTTGGGGAAGATGCTGCATCCGAAGACACTTTCTTCAGGGAAAAGTGAACATGGAGAAGTAATCTTAATTTGTAAAATCATGCCAGCACAGAGGACCGTGTCAGGAGGATTTCTGGCAAATAAAGAAGTTCATGGAGGAAGTGAAGGTTTTTCTTCCACTGGAACAACCAGGGGAAAGGCAGAAAAAGGCAGTGCTTATTCACAGTATCCTTTGACAAGTATTCAGTGCCAAAAGGCAGGAGAATAAGGCTCTGGCCACTGTTTACCGTGGCCTGGGGAGCTGTTTATGCCAGCTTTCTGGATTCAGCACCTCACATGGTCTAAATGAGTAGAAAAAGGGAGGAAAGAAGAGAGAGACACCAGAGTCTGACCTGCCATGAGAAAGGGCATCCGTAGGCTCTCCCACACTCTTTCCTCCCCCCTCCTCTTTTTTTCTTTCTTCTCTCTTAAAAATCCCATCTCATTTAACATCCTGCATACTAGCCTCTCTGCCTGAGCAAAATCCTTGACCATAGAAACTCTGAGAACAATGCTTTATCTCAATAAGCATCTCAGAACTCTGCAACTGTCAGACAACTAATTAAACCAAATAACAGTGAAATTTTGCTTCCAGTTCTAACAAACGTGCATTATTCACAAGCACTTAGAATTTAAAAGTGCCTTCCTTTTTAAAGTTAAATAAACTGTCCGGGCAGTAAGTGAGCTTTGGTTTACAAAACACTTTGTCTTACTTTCAACTGAGTTACTTAATACTCCCTCCCATAATCTATTTCCATTGATTCCTCCTTCATCAACTGCTCATGCATTCCAACAAGCCCTCCTCCAGGGGATCTTCCAGTCAGAGATCAAACCTGCGTCTCTGATGTCTCCTGCTTTAGCAGGCAGGTTCTTTACCACTAGTGCCACCTGGAAAACCCCCAAAACTAAGTGAATCAAGAAAAATAATATTTTTAGGAAATATTTCAAAAATGAAGATCACTAGGGGAAAAAACTCCATGATGAGCAAAATATCAACATTTTAAATACAGTCGGGATCTAAGTCTGTACTTGCCTATCTTCACCTCACTCTCCTCACCCTGATCTTGGCCTGATTGCTCGGCACTACCGACTCTGAGTCTGAATAGGTGGTCCAGGCCTCAGGAATGACGGAAATAGGGCCGACTGTTCGGTATGTGACAATCGGTGACACATACCCAGAGATCACGGTGGGGGCGAATGCAGTGTAATCAGATACACTCTGTCTGTCCAGCCTTCATCCGGGCTTGCTCTTCCTGAGAATGAAACAGCATCCATGGCTAGGATGCAGCTCTGAATTCCCTCTTCTCTCACCAGTGGAGCCTAATGACTAATGACGGCTAAGAAGAGATCTCTGTGTGTCTTAAACTAAATCCAGGGCGGGGCTTCCACTGTCCCCGTTGCCATGTCAGGTGGTCACCGAGTTGGGGAAGATGCTGCATCCGAAGACACTTTCTTCAGGGAAAAGTGAACATGGAGAAGTAATCTTAATTTGTAAAATCATGCCAGCACAGAGGACCGTGTCAGGAGGATTTCTGGCAAATAAAGAAGTTCATGGAGGAAGTGAAGGTTTTTCTTCCACTGGAACAACCAGGGGAAAGGCAGAAAAAGGCAGTGCTTATTCACAGTATCCTTTGACAAGTATTCAGTGCCAAAAGGCAGGAGAATAAGGCTCTGGCCACTGTTTACCGTGGCCTGGGGAGCTGTTTATGCCAGCTTTCTGGATTCAGCACCTCACATGGTCTAAATGAGTAGAAAAAGGAGGAAAGAAGAGAGAGACACCAGAGTCTGACCTGCCATGAGAAAGGGCATCCGTAGGCTCTCCCACACTCTTTCCTCCCCCCTCCTCTTTTTTTCTTTCTTCTCTCTTAAAAATCCCATCTCATTTAACATCCTGCATACTAGCCTCTCTGCCTGAGCAAAATCCTTGACCATAGAAACTCTGAGAACAATGCTTTATCTCAATAAGCATCTCAGAACTCTGCAACTGTCAGACAACTAATTAAACCAAATAACAGTGAAATTTTGCTTCCAGTTCTAACAAACGTGCATTATTCACAAGCACTTAGAATTTAAAAGTGCCTTCCTTTTTAAAGTTAAATAAACTGTCCGGGCAGTAAGTGAGCTTTGGTTTACAAAACACTTTGTCTTACTTTCAACTGAGTTACTTAATACTCCCTCCCATAATCTATTTCCATTGATTCCTCCTTCATCAACTGCTCATGCATTCCAACATAGTCAGAGCTGCAAAGAACTCCATTGCTGATTCACCAGGGAGGCAACTATATTCAGTTTTAAAGAAAAAAAAAAGATACAAATAAGAATCCACTTAAGCCAGTAATTTTTTTAAAATAGAGCTTTCCTCTTAATTATAATATAGCATTAGGTTTTTTTTTTCTGTTTCATTCTTCTTCTAAATTCATAATGATACTATCAAACAGTAACAAATATAAATTTGTGCAGCCTGGAATATGCAATTTAATCATAAGCAGTAATTTCCATATCACAGAGGAGGGAAAAAAAAAGTCAGATGATTAAACTCCAGTGCATGAGGACCAATCTTGAATTAAATTTTACTCTGCTAAAGTTAGGTTTTGTACAGCAATATCAAGAATGGTTTAAAGGTAAAACATTTACTGTTATATTAAAACTCGGTGCCCCAAAGTGTTTACCAAAGATCAAACTGCTGTTCTTTTTTTGCAAATTAAAAATGCCTTGCAGACATCTTCAAAACCTCTTGAAAGAATAGGCAATGTTATCACAGCAATTTCACTAATATTTCCCTTCTTTACTCCTTCCCTTCCCCCTTCGAGTTTGAAATGATGCTTTTTTTGCAGGAAAAAAAAAAAAGAATCAGAAAACCCTCCATATCACTGCCTCAGTGAGAACTGACCTTGTTTATTATACAGTCCAGCCCCCTCATCGCCTGCTCAGAGGATTTCAAGATTCAGATTTTGCAACTTTCTAGTAAACTCCAAGGTGGGAAGAAGAGACTGAAGGTAACGGAATCCACGGACTAGAAAGATGTTAATCCTGACAAACTGCTGAAGCAGTAGCCTGAACCACAGCTAGATTGAATTCGGTCTCTCCTGAGAGGTCCAGACAAGGCCGGTGGTAACAAAACTGCTTTTCATGGTGCCCTCAAAAGCAGATGGGCCCCAGGCACACAGCTGGAGCAGGGCGCCATTGCCCTCTAGTGGCCAGAAGTGCAATCTTCCGCGAAGGAACCCATTTCCAGAGACGCACAAGGCTCTCAATGTCAGGGCAAAATTATAGCAGAAGATGTTTAATTATCCTCCTCGAGTGTTTTCTTTAGTTCTTCTTTGCCCACGGAGGAGGCTGTGGATGTATATCATAGTAATACTGATGGACACCTCACTCTTACTGGTACAACAGAGTTTGTCCAACTTGCTCCAGCTTTAAAAAAAAATTTTTTTTACCAGACCTGTTGATGTTTCTCCCCTAGTCCCTTAAATCTCTCTCTCACACACACACGCACACACATAGAGAGAGGACCAAAGACATTTACATATTTCAGGGGCAATAGCTTTGAACCAAAAAGACTGCCAACTACAGTGGCTGGTAAATCTAGGACAGGGATTCTTGACATATCAGGTAACTTTGTATGAAACAATGACCAATTGCATAAGGGGGGGAAATATCCTAAGCACATTTCAATCTCTTAAATCACTGGCTGGTGAATTTATACAATAGTGAGAGTTTCTAGTAAGGAAACAAAAAAAAAGGTCGAGATAGTAGTTATTCTGCAAATTTGACAGTTAAAAAGAAAAAAAAGGTTGGCTACCGACTTTTAAACTCTTTAGATCACTGTCTTATCATTATTATTTAATGATAAGGTATCCTATGAATCTTGACATATCAGGTAACTTTGTATGAAACAATGACCAATTGCATAAGGGGGGGAAATATCCTAAGCACATTTCAATCTCTTAAATCACTGGCTGGTGAATTTATACAATAGTGAGAGTTTCTAGTAAGGAAACAAAAAAAAAGGTCGAGATAGTAGTTATTCTGCAAATTTGACAGTTAAAAAGAAAAAAAAGGTTGGCTACCGACTTTTAAACTCTTTAGATCACTGTCTTATCATTATTATTTAATGATAAGGTATTCCTATGATCAAAGTGAAAGAAATCAATATTGAAAATAAACAAAATGATCATGTTTCTGGAACTTCTGCCTACATAAATGTGTAGAAAATGAAGGCAGAGTAAAATCAGATTTGCAGATCTCCTTTAGATGATTCCGAAAATAGCTTTGAATATCACAGATCAAAGTTTACGTTAACTGTCAACTTCATAAGTCACAGACGTTCACAGGCAAGGTTCTGAGGCACACTATGCTCAAGGGAGTGTAGCTCTGGCATTGTAAATCAAGCTTTGAGGTCAAAGTCATGGCATTTCCCATATGAGGATCCCCAAACCAGAATCTTTACAAAGCAGCCGTGTAATTCTATTCAAAGTGGAAGAAAAACCATGAATTATGAAGACAAGTGCATTAAAGCAGCATGAAATTGATCCGTATTCCCCCAAATCACAGCATGGCTTTCCAACCCTGCCCCCATCCCTTTTCAAGAACAAACAAACACACACACATCCACAGCCACCACTGCAAAGAGGAACCTTGAGTTCTGGGTCCAAAAAAAAAAAAAAAATTGTAACTTTAAAAAAAATTCTCAAATTAACAAAAGATTGCATCTTAATTGAAAACAGAATTTGCATTCCTAGTAATTTTACTGTCTAGCGTTCAGATAAGAATGCAGAACATAATGAAAGTTCTGAAGTGCTATCAAGATGGTCCACTGCTTCAATTAGAGCTACTTCCAAAGCCTATTTTTCTAGTAAGCAGTAAGCTCAGTTTGAGTAAATCCACATGCCTGGGCCTCAACAGATTATCCTATCTCAGTCCTCCCAATGCAGCTCCCTCCCCCAAGGGTGGGGAGGGTTTTTTTTTTTTTCCCCCTAACAACGTAATAAAATGACCAGCTTATACAGACTCCAAAACAACATGGAAAAAAAATCATCATAATAATTTTGAATAATAAAATGTGACTGCAAGACATTTTAAATGTATTAATTTGCATTGTTTCAAAAACAGCATGTAGAGCTAATTCTCACTCAAGGAAACTTTCTCGTCCTCTCAGATGCTTTTCCTTGGTCTATACTTGGAAACTACTCACATTCCATTGTACTGGGCAGGATTTCAGTCTTGCAAAGAGGTTTGAATTCTAGGGCCCACTGGCCAACTCTAAAACTTTGAATCAGAGCTCATGACTAAGGAACTTCAGTGAGCAGGAGCTTCAGGGTCCCACTGGCCTTGGCCCCAACCCTTAGTCTCTTTGTTTTGCAACTTTTATTCCTTTGTTCTACTGGACTGAGACCAGGCTCTCCTGCAGCTGGGGTTTGGGCAGTGATTACTTCTGGATTCTGCTGTCTGTGTCTCTGTATTTGTAGGAGAAATAATTCCAGGATTAATGAAATGAAGGTCAGCCTCATTTCTTCTCTTCATCGTATTAGGCTCTAGCTCTTAGAGCCCCGCGTGGCAAATGTGCTGATGCGATGATGCTGGTGGATCCTCGCTCCTGAGAACACTTCTACGTCCCCTTCCCTGGGAAATCCAGACACCCCGCAAAACCATCGATGCCTGCCGCAAACCCAAGTGATAAAGACATCGACCCGTGTCCTCTCACCAGATTAATCACTGTGGCTTTCCTGTGATTAAACCGAAAACTTACTCTGCTCCATATAAAAACGATAGGAATGATCGGAAGAGGAAACCAAGGCGCGATTTCAGAGCCACCCGACAAAGGTTTGTTTAGGGAGGGAAGACTTTACAGGCATGTCTGTACCTTCATGCAGCAGGGTTTTAGAAACAACCTTCCACCCCACCCCTAGGAACGACCCGTCGCCATGCAGAGGTAGCGTTATTAAATGATGAGAAGATGCAATTTCTTAATAGCAGCGCGATGGCCCGTGAAATCCCTGCTGCATTATCAGCAAAGCAACAGGGCTTTTCTTTTTCAAGCATTTAGAAAACCGTTCACGCGGGAGAAGAAGGCGTGCGGACACCACTGCTCCCTACCCCACCCCGTCCCCACTTCCACCCTCACCCCCAGAAAACGAGGAACAAGGCCTTGGCAAGAAATGGGATGAAGAAGCGCGACCCGGGGGTGGGGAGGTGACGCTCGCTGACCCCACTTTCTCTGGGGACTCCTTCATAGCACCAGGCGGGCCTCCTATATTGCACCCGGGTGTAGGGGGAGAGGGCTGCTCTCGTCGCCGCCCCCACATCCTGCGGGTTTCTCCAGGCTCCTCACTCGCCGCTCGGGTTCAGGGCAAAGATGCGGGAGGGAGGCCGTGCGCGCGGAACTGGAAAGGCTCGGCGCACTCCGGGAGGAGGCGCAGTCTGCGGGGAAGGCTCGCTTCGCAAAGTTAACGTTGACCCGGGCAGGCTGCGCCAAGCCTCGGCCAGAGCGAGCCCGAGCCTGAGCCGCTCACGTATCGCCCCTGGAGCTGGCGGGAGCTGACACACTTCCCCCGAAGCCCCC
>SJYC01097013.1:0-21520 GCA_006408675.1 Madoqua kirkii
CCCTGCTCTGAGCTACTTCTTGTCTCAAAGGAGGAGTTTGGCCCAAAGACTTCTACGTTTCTGTTTCCCTCTAAAAGCCGGTAATTTCTGAATATGTTCACTCCAGGCACATTTTTTCAAAAGTATGTCCAAAGAATATTTTTATAGTAATTCTGTGTCAGTCAAGAGTCCTGTCCTGAGACACAGGTGAAACAGGATGCAGAGCAGTGGTAGTGGCTAAAGGACATTTAGGGGCATTCAGTCCACTCCAGAGCCCAGGGCAAAGCTCAGCCAGCTCCCCTGATGTTGCCACTCAGAGCTGTTTGTCAGCAATCCCTTGCTGGTCATGGCCTCCAAAGATTTTTACCTGTTCACTTTCTCACCTGAAATGTCCATGCCATTACTCATCTCCTCTGTTGCTGGCAGGGGAGGAACAGAACTCCATGACATGAACAATGTACTTAGACGTGGAGCTGCCTTAGTCTGAATCCTGGTTGTAACCCTTACTCGCCGTTGGCAGATATTTTTCTCCATGACCCTCATTTTCCACATCTATAAAATGGTAATAACATCTGTACCTCCTGCGGAGAATTGTTGAGTTAGAAAGGTGATAAATCAGAGTGCCTGGAATACAGTAAATACACAGTGAGTGATTTTTTCTTCCCATCTCTTCCCCCCTCATCTCACTCCTACTTCTCATTATCTTTTGTTTCTCAGAATTGAACTAAGACATCCAACATTTCAGGAAAATATTTCCTGACTTTTCCTTTCCCACAAAGAGTCTTGTCCCTAATTTGATCTCGCCACAGTGTATGATATCCCCGATGCTCGTCTGTCCCACTGCAGTCCCTTTGTAGGAGAGGTCTGGAGACCAACAATCACCTATACTTCATCACTGTCTCTCAAGCACACAGGCATACAGTAGGTGTTCAATAAATGTTTGCTAGCATTTACTGCCAAAGAGGATATTTAAGGAAGGCATCCTCAAAGAGAGAAAATGACCAAAGAAGAGGGAGATAAAAAATCACCTATGCCCACTCCTCTAAAGAGATTTTGGCATAGACTATGGAGAAGGAAAGGGCAACCCACTCCAGTGTTCTTCCCTGGAGAATCTCAGGGACGGGGGAGCCTGATGGTCTGCCATCTATGGGGTCGCACAGAGTCGGACACGACTCTAGCGACTTAGCAGCAGCAGCAGCATGAAGGGAAAATAGCGTAAAAGCGAATCCATTAAATGGCCCCAATTGCGTTAGTAGTTCTCTGTTACGTGGCATACTCATTTAGTCTTCAGTACAAGCAGTTCTTGATTGACTAAGAAATGTTTATCAGAAGAAGCAAAATTTATGGTGTGTATTTGCAGTCTGATTTGCTCTCCTTCTGTAGCTTTGCTTATATCTATGGAAAAATAGTGAAATGCACCCAGACAGTCTTAATTTCTTTATGTCAGTTGAGTCACAGCAGCAGACATTGGAAGATGTGCTGTAAAGCACTCAGTCATCAAATAAAACAGTTTGGGACGTGGCAGATTTTTTCTAGCTAAAAGTTTGCATGTTTACAAAAGATTCTGGTGGAACAAATAGAGATGTAGCCAGACCAGCACTTTTAAGTAGGTATGATTTCAAAGCAGAAAGACAACTGAAAATAGCAGCCAGTCCTTTCCAGCCCCTTCCTAATGACCCTGTTTCTCACCCTCATGCCCAGCACCTAGTAATTGCTTTTCTATGATAAACATCTTTTCCTTTCCATTTGTTAACAGCGTGGCTTCTGGAATAGTTACACATTTCATTTTGCCCTGTCTGTCTGAAATATCAAGTCATAAGTGAGCAGAAGTAGCAGCAGCATCCTAAGTAGTTACTAGAAGGGAGGTGCCTTCCCTATATTATTACTGAGTATAATTATACTCATTTTACGGATGAGGAAGTCGAATGCCAGGTGGTAAACTGTATGTCCAAGTTGGTACAGCTTAGACATTGTGGAGCTTGGGTGCGTCCCTAGAGCCTTCTCATTTCAGTACACCCCGGTATTTCTCAGAGGTAAGCTGATAAGCTTTCTGTCTGCTGAGGTGATAACTTCCTGTAAACTGGACATTGAACATCTTCTAATGTATCTGTATCCTGAAGCCAAACTCAGGGAAACCTGTTCAACTCTGCCCATGTCCACATGCACACAGCATCATCTGCTTTGCATATAGTCCTCCCGCTGCTTAGAACACGTGTGCCCTTTCATACTCTTAATTCCAGTTTATTCTTTGAAAATTTCATGCTCAAGTGTCCTACCCTCCAGAAATATTTTCCTGTTACCCCTTATTGGCCCTTTCTCCCCTGCTGCCAGTATAAACTCATCATTCTTCCTATGTGTCCTGTGCACCCCCCCATGTGCCCAGTTCCCAGGTTACAATGAGGTTATGTCCCCCACAGCCTGTCCTAACTTGAAAGTAGTGTTAAGTCAAAAATGCTTTTAATAAATAACCTTCCCCAGATAGCTCAGATGGTAAAGAATTTGCCTGCAATGCAGGGGACCTGGGTTCAATCTCTGGGTTGGGAAGATCCTCTAGAGAAGGGCATGGCAACCCTCTCCAGTATCCTTGCTTGGGAAATCCCATGGACAGAGGAGCCTGGCGGTCGTGGGGGTCGCAAAAGTCAGACACAACTGAGCGACTAACACTTTCACTTCAACCTAACCTACAGAACATCATAATTGAGCCTAGCCCACCTTACACATTTAGCTGGGTAAAATCATTTAACACAAAGCTTATTTTATGAGAAAGTGCTGAATATCCCTGATTCACTGAACGCTGTGCTGAACGTGAAGCACAGAATGGTTGTTGCATATTGGTCATTTAGGGTACTTTCAGAGGCTGACTGCGAGCTGACTTGCTGCCCTGCCCAGGGTCACAGGGGACTGTCAGAGCATATATCACTAACCCTAGAAAGTGTCAAAAGTGAAGAATTCTAGGTACAGTTTCTACTGAATGTGTGTTACTTTTGCACCATTGTAAATTCAAAAAATTGTAAGTTGGGGACAGTATTCAGTAATTGACCCATCATTAAAAATAATTTCTCCCAGGCTCTTATTTCTTTAAGGGCAGAGGCCATATTTTATATGTAGTTTAAGGATACATATTCGCAGGTACATGCATATCCCTGGAACCTATCACAGACTTTGGCAAGTAGTCTGTATCTATACATGTGAAGATATTAATAAGGATAGGTGTCATTCACCTATAGTCACTGGACCCATGGAAGCAGTTTACGTGGAAACTCATTTAAACGTCATAATATGGATGTGAGACTAAAATTGTTTAACTAGGATTATTCTTAGCAGGAGAGGGAGAGAGAGCAAGAAATATGTACAAAAATATATATGTAAATTATATATAGACATATAAATGCACATACACATACCAGTACAGACACACACATGCCACAGGTCTGGATGTCTTACTTAATCACACGCTCGGTGAGATTCCACATGCAGAGCTCACCAGTTTGTTTACAGTATTGGTGCACACGGCGCAGACCACAGGCGGTTCTCTGCTCTCTGTGTTCCGCCGTAGACTGTGTCAGATGGGGTGCCACACCGGTCAGGACACTGAAGAGCCGGGATGCAGATTGCCTGCATGGAGAGATGATCTGAGCACGGATTGTTTGGAGAAGAGAATGCTCTGGGGGAACACCATCACTTTGTTCAGATATCTAAAGCGCTGTCAGGAACAAGAGTGATTGGATTCATCTTGGTTGGCCCCGGGGGGTACAAAACTGGGACTAATGGACAGAAACCTCGGGGAGGGGGAGAGAGTGCTGCTCCGTCTAAGGAAAGATGTGTGGCCCAAAGAGTCTCTGTCGCGGATCTCATGCTCAGAACAGAGAGCTTCAGTTCACGTCAGATGCAGGAGCTCAAACCGTACGTCTCTCTGACAGGTGCTGTCGTTATTGCACAGGGGGATTCTGCTGTGGGTAGGAGAGGATGTTACAGGAACCCCATGGTCTCATCTAAATACCAGTTTTAATAGAAATTGTACAGAGTCTCCATATGGAGTCCCATATGCCTCAGACAGAGTTTTATTTTCTGCTACTAGGGCTACCACTACTGTTATGATTACTATTAATTGTCGTAGACTAGGTGCTGTTTGCAGGGTAGCTACTGTGTAAAAGGCACATATTGCTCCGCTGGATCCTTCCGCATTGCGTGCACCGTGTCCTTACACCTGCACAGCAGTCCTGAGTGGTCAGCGTGCTCAACTGTTTTGCGGTCGTGAGGAACTGAAGCCCTGCCAGGGTGGAACAGTCTGCTCCTGCTTAGCCAGATACTAGTTCTCCAGCCCATGTTCTCACCGTGAAATTAGTGACCTCTCTTCTTTACAGAGAGGGTTGGGAGAAGGAAAGGGAGGAAAAAAGAGGTGAGAAGAGGAAATCAACGGAGAGGAATAACATGATAATCCTATACTTCACTCAAATTTATTTTGAGAAAAGGTGATACTCTGTTCCCCAAGTGTTCTAAGTTCTTGAGTGTCTGAGTGCATATTGCTGGTTGTGTACATTGCCGTGATCAAAGACAGGTTTGTTTGATTCCTGCTGTGATGAATCTACTTAATTCTGTGGCCACTGCATCCTTCACAGGAAGCACTGGCTCATAATTGTATTAGAAAGGTCAGTTTACATGTGTGGCATACCCACATCTTCTCCTAAGGAGGAATCAGAAGGGACTTAGGTAGGGCAGGTAGAAGAACTTGAATAGGAATTGGAAAGTCAAAGATGGTGAGAAGATTTGGGTATAATATCAGTGCCTCAAGAATAGGAAAATTGAACAGATATCTGAAAACATGATTCTAAGCAATTTTGATAGTCTCTTTTCCCAAGGACCTTAAAAGCTCAACTTGGTTGAGCTGGTTCAGACACATACGCCAGCCTTAGTGGAATAATATATGGAATATGACTCAACAGACATGAGTTTGAGCAAGTTCCAGGAGTTGGTGATGGACAGGGAAGCCTGGCGTGCTGCAGTCCATGGGGTCGTAAAGAGTTGGACAGGACTGAGCAACTGAACTGAAGAAGTTCTCATGCCTTTTTTTCACATATGATGTTCTCTTTACATGTCATATATTCTCCAGACATCTTTCAAAACCTGCCACCCCTACCAAGTCATGTTTGATAATGATTTTATGAAGCTGAGTTGTTTTGGGAAGTGGGATATTAAAAAGGATTGAGGATCTCAGTTGACATTGGTAGAGAAGCCTGGCAAGTTCCCACTACAGAGAAAGATGACTTTCCATGTAGCTTATGAGCTAAAGGTGGAGGAAACGTTTGGATTACAGATAACAGTGGAATACTAACATCAGACTGTTAGGGCTGTTTAGGGGATTAAACAAAAAGCAAATGTAAACTTATGGAAATAGTAAATAACATGTGCTTACTATCTTCTTATAGTAAAAGTGAAAGTGAAAGTTGCTCAGTCATGTCTGACTCTTTGTGATCTGTTTAGTCCATGGAATTCTCCAGGCCAGAACACTGGAATGGTTAGCCTTTCCCTTCTCCAGGGGATCTTCCCAAGCCAGGGGTTAAACTGGGGTCTCCTGCATTGCAAGAGGATTCTTTACCAACTTAGCTATCAGGGAAACCCACTGTCTTCTTATGGGAAAGCCGATTCATAGCCACTCTTCATAAGAAACCAAACATGTTATTGAAGTTGATAAGACTAAGTCTAAGAAGAGTGTGTATGTGTTTGTGTGTGTGTGTGTGTATTCAGGGAGGGGGGAATTGCATGAAAAGATCTGTTACAATTGTCACTGGCTTAAAGCTCAACATTCAGAAAACGAAGATCATGGCATCTGGTCCCATCACTTCATGGGAAATAGATGGGGAAACAGTGGAAACAGTGTCAGACTTTATTTTTGGGAGCTCCAAAATCACTGCAGATGGTGACTGCAGCCATGAAATTAAAAGACGCTTACCCCTTGGAAGAAAAGTTATGACCAGCGTAGATAGCATATTCAAAAGCAGAGACATTACTTTGCCGACTAAGGTCCATCTAGTCAAGGCTATGGTTTTTCCTGTAGTCATGTATAGATGTGAGAGTTGGACTGTGAAGAAGGCTGAGCACTGAAGAACTGATGCTTTTGAACTGTAACACACACACACACACACACACACACACACACACACACACACACGGAGAAGGAGAGCACAGCAAGATCAAGGCTGTCAGTGTCTCAGACTCACAGCCTGTGCACCTTCCCTGCAATACAGTCAGTCCTGTCCTAGGGCAGAGAGGTTCACAGGGGCAGATCTGGCCTCTGTTTCACCTTCCAGGCCTTGCTGAGACACACGGTAAATCTGTCATTTCCTGCTCCTCTCTCTTTTGATAGCCACACTTGTCTTCAAACACATTAATATAAGCAGTCCTACTACAGCTAAACCTTTCTGATGCCCAAGAATCGTTTATCTCTTTGTGATGATTATCTACCATTTATTTTAAGGTTTTTAATCTTGTTGCTTCTGCTTTGAGTTCTGAAGACAGGATAGTGGGAACTTAGCAAAATTCCAAAGGTGGGTGAATTTCCCAATGTGAAGTTCAAGTTCTTAGGAAAGGCAGCTTGCCTTCCTCATAGTCTTTATTCCTGGACTTTCTGGTGCAGAACAAGGCACAGAAGAGACACTCAGTAACCACTCCAGTATCTCCTGGCGTCTGCTTGAAGGAAGAGTCTGTATTCCATTTCACGCATTTCTTATTACAAAAACTTTTGCCTTATTCTTAAAGTCTG
Organism: Madoqua kirkii; assembly: GCA_006408675.1. Lineage (NCBI taxonomy): Eukaryota > Metazoa > Chordata > Mammalia > Artiodactyla > Bovidae > Madoqua > Madoqua kirkii. The sequence goes on from SJYC01097013.1 coordinate 6,740, forward strand.
TTATTGTTAGGTGCATTTTCTTATGTTCCAGTAAATTAAAATTGGTAGCAACTTAATCTTTCTCTCTCCAAACACATTTGTAATGCTTGGTGTTTTTTATCCTGTTGTTCTCTGGGTGTCATATATCATTATACTACGTAGCATTTCTTAAAGAAAAAAGCCTACACAAAGTGTATTTTTTCACTTGAAAATCCTTTATTAGTGTGGCCTATAGCAATTAAAGCTTGAAATTAGAATTAAGGATCGTGCATTTTGATGCAAGCGACCATATAGATGTATTAACATTGTGGCAGGGTTTTGCTTTGCGGGCACAAAGTTGTCATTAGGAAATATAATACTCATTTTTTGCCTGATTAATTATAGCAGAGGCATAACAAAATATATATTGTGTGTTGGAACATTGTACCATTTGCAGAATTAGAAGTCATGGTTAAGCTGAGGTATGAATCCAAAACATTCTGTGAGAAACTCACAGAGCAAGTATGTAATTTGCTTTTGAAATATTTTTGGTAAAGAGAATCCATGCACTTAAAACATGAAGAAATACATGTAAGACCACAGTTCACAATTTAAAATAGTCTTGAGTTCTCCTCTTAGCTTCTCAGATCTACCATGGCTTTTGATATGTGTAACTTCAGAGGATATTCTGATAATGATTCATAATAAATAATATGTAACATGTAATATATACATAATAGCTACTATTTTTCTTTTTAAAAAATTTTTAATTAAATTTATTTATTTGGCTACATCAGGGATGGAGACGTAGGTTTTGGGAGGAGAGTGAATGTCTTTGCCAGTGGTCAAGTTTTGAGAATCGTTTACCTCTAAGTGTCTTTCTCTGGAAGTTTGTGGCTATGATGTGATGCAGATAGACTTACTCTGCCATTTTCCTGGGAAGCCACACCCTTCTGTGACAGCTCTGCCATGGCATGGGGTGCTGGTTCTTGCTCTCTCTTTGACTGTTGGACTCGTGGAAAGTGTGGAGCTCTTGTATGACGGCTGCCAGTCCTGCTCCCAGTTCCCTTCGTTGCTCTTTAATTCCGTCAAGATAGCATTATTTATGTTGTTCCTAGCCAGGACAGTTTGTATTCCCACCTAGAGGCCAACTTAATGCCTGCTGATACTTAGAAGACAAAGGTTTTAAGGTTCTAGCCTCTAGAGATTGTGAGGTGAATTGAGTCAGACTGCCTCGCCTCTGCTCCAAGCTCCATCCTGTACTATGTCAGTTAGGTAAGTGACTTAACCTCTTTGAACCTAATTTCCATCTTCAGTAAAATGAGGGTAAGTATAGTATCTACCTCTTGGGACCATCATATGTATTAAAAATGTAATCCACATTCAGTACTTAGCACAGGAGCTGGCATATGGAGAGCAACCAATAAGCTTTGTCTACTGTTTGTAATGGAATGTCTTTAAGACTGCTGATCTGCCAATATCTAATAAAGAGACTCTTCTGCATTGCCTCACCCAGTGAAATGGATTTTACCATTATTATGCTGAGAGAGAAGCCTTATTCCATATCTTCAGATTAATCAATTTCAGTTCATTTCCCCACCTTCTTGTAAGGCCAGCTTTGACCCTGTCTTTCAACTCAAAATGATGATTTTATGAAAGTTAAAATGAAATTAGCAAAATGGTACTTTTCAGTCAATGAAAAGTCTGTCAGCTGAAAAAGCATGAACAATAACTCACATTTCTCCTACTGCATCCTACATGAAGTTGTGTGTTATCTAACAACAGGGGGATGTTAAATCATACGATGTAAATTTCCTTCCCCCAGAGTAGCAAGTGAGCTATTTTCATCTTTCTGTTGTGACACCAATTTTTAGATTGTGTCAGCATGCTTATTATCAATTTACCTTTTCACAATCTGTGTGCATTTTCTTCCAGTTGGTTGAGATCTCTACCCCAAGATTGTCTAGGCATTTCCCTGGGTGTCCAGGTTGGATTTGTGCTTGAAAATGTGCTTTCTTGCTCAAATACTAATATAATGAGAGCACTACCCACCCAAAGGCTCCTGATATATATTGGCAAAGAAGTACATAGTGTTACATTCAGCATGCATTCCTAGACATTCTCAAGTAATAATCTGTTTAACTGTGTTTAACTGATCACTTACAAAACTAATTTGGCCATGAAAAATTTATTTTCACAAGAAGGGGTGTTTCAGAGAATGATATATTTGGCAAGATTATGGTTAAGATTGATAAGTTATGGTAGTTGGCCTGTTTCTCAGGTTTAGAAAGATAATAGGTTTAGAAAGATAATAATAAAGAAGCTATTGCTTGGTCTGATTTGATTTTCCAAAGCCAGTGGAGACCTTAAACATAAAACTCTAATCTGGTTGACGGGGCTGGGACTAGGGTGAGGAAACGGAGGCCCTTGTCATAGGTAGATATCCCACCATTTAAGAAGGTACCACAAAGCTCAGTAATCCAGGTAATATTTCAGTGCAGTATTTTTTTTTTTTAATGCAGGAATTCTGTGATGGACTGAGTGGCAAATTTCAAATAAAGGCAGGATCAATATTATTTTTTTTCTTTTCTTTTTGTTGGTAATATGGCTCTGTATGTACCATTACTATTATTTTCTTCTTTTAAAATTTTGGTGTTTTGTCTATCATGGGTTTTTTTTGCATGCATTGAAATACTGTAGGCCTTGATTGCTGAGTTTTGGGGAGCCCCTTTTGACTTTATGCCAATGGCAAGTGCCTCATCACCTTGTTCCACTACAAGCTCCACTCTTTGATCCCTGCCCAATATACCCGAGGATGGAAGAGCAAAAGCACTTTATCTTGTGCTGAGGTTCTTAAGGTCAGCATTAAGAAGGAGTGGTACATGCATGTGCACAGCAGCACTAATTACAATAGGCAGAAGGTGCAAGGACCCCACGTGTCCATCAACTCATGAATGGATAAGTGAAGTGTCATATATACACACAAGGGAACACTGCGTGCATGCGTGCTAAGTTGCTTCAGTCATGTCTGACTCTTTGCAACTCCATTTACCGTAGGCCGCATTACTCAGCCTTAAAAAGGAAGGCAATTCTTCACATGCTATACCACTGAGGACAGTTGAGCTAAGTAAAATAGTTATGCTTAAGTGAAATGATCAGTCCCAGAGAAGACAAATACTATGTGATTTCATTTCCATGTGGTGTCAGTTCAGTTCAGTTCAGTTCAGTCGCTCAGTCATGTCTAACTCTGTGTGACCCCATGGATTGCAACACGCCAGGCCTCCCTGTCCATCACCAACTCCCAGAGTTCACTCAAACTCACGTCCATTGAGTTGGTGATGCCATCCAGCCATCTCATCCTCGGTCGTCCCCTTCTCCTCCTGCTCCCAGTCCCTCCCAGCATCAGAGTCTTTTCCAATGAGTCAGTTCTTTGCATGAGGTGGCCAAAGTACTAGAGTTTCAGCTTTAGCATCATTCCTTCCAAAGAACACCCAGGACTGATTTCCTTCAGAATGGACTGGTTGTATCTCCTTGCAGTCCAAGGGATTCTCAAGAGTCTTCTCCAACACCACAGTTCCAAAGCATCAATTCTTCGGTGCTCAGCTTACTTCACAGTGCAGCTCTCACATCCATACATGACCACAGCCTTGACTAGACGGACCTTTGTTGGCAAAGTAATGGCTCTGCTTTTGAATATACTATCTAGGTTGGTCATAACTTTTCTTCCAAGGAGTAAGCATCTTTTAATTTCATGGCTGCAGTCACCATCTGCAGTGATTTTGGAGCTCCCAAAATAAAGTCTGACACTGTTCTGTTTCCCCATCTATTTGCCATGAAGTGATGGGACCAGATACCATGATCTTCATTTTCTGAATGTTGAGCTTTAGGCCAAATTTTTCACTTTCCTTTTTCACTTTCATCAAGAGACTTTTTAGTGGTGTCAAGAGTAGTCAAACTCATGGAAACAGAAGCTAAGCACAGTCATTGCCTGGACTGGAAGAAGAGAAATTGGGAGTTGTTATTTAATGGGTATAGAATTTCAGTTTTGCACAATGAAAAAGTTCTGGAGATAGATTAGATAGCAATATTAATATACTTAGCATTACTGATCTTACACCTAAAAATGGTGAAAATGGTGAATTTCATATTATGTGTATTTTGTCACAGTTGAACATTTAAACAAAAGAAATGGCAGAGGTCAGGGGCGAAGAAGCACATCATCAAAAGCTGAACTTGAGAGTGGAGACAAGGAACCATAATGCCCGGGAAGGGAAGAAAGAAAACAGAGGCTGGGCGAGCGGCCTGAATGAGTATCAGCCGACCGGCTTCTGTCTGTCACTGGAAACAAGCGCATCAAACGTATGCATAAAAAATAGGACCAAAGACATTCATTCAACTCCAGGTGTTTTTTCTGGCTCTTCTTTGGCGACTTTCTTGGGGAAAGAAGTTGAAATATAAGATCCAAATAGAGATCCTGTCTGTTAATGTACTTGTTCACAGTGCTGATGGACTGGTCAGGATGTACAGTACATTTTGGATGCTTTTATAGAAAAGCTAAGACTTATTTTTCTAATAACTCTTTCATCTGCAGCATCTAGTTGTTCCATTAGGAAAACTAAAATAGCTCGTGGAATTGCTTTTTGTCCTTCTACAATAACAGACACCGCAGTGAGCTCGTTGCTTTGGGATATATGTAGAATATGACGTGGATACAATGAGAAAAGAAAAATGTCTCTCCACTCCACACCCTTTTGGCAGAAGGACATTTTTTGACATCTCCTTCATGTTTCCAGGTCAGAGAACATCTTCCCTTGTGTGAACAGAAGAGAGATAATTTATAACAACATATGCTAAATAATGTACTGTGATCGCTTTGAGGGCAAATATCATCTATAAATAATTTTAACAACTCACAAAAAGTCTTGGCCATACTTAGCATGGCATTTTTTGTTTTGGGTTTTTTGGGGGTTTTTTTGATTGCTTTACTTTTTTTTCACCTGGATACACTAGATGCTGCTTCTTTTGTTGTTGAGGTGGAGAGGTACTCTAGATGTTTCTTTTATTGTTGGGATGTGTTGTCAGAGTAGGCTACATTAAACTGTGATAATAAATGTCCCCAATGCTAGTGACTCAGAAAGTGGAGATTCTGCATTTTCATATGCTGCATGTCCACTAGGGTCAGCCATAGCTCTGCTGTCTGTCATCTTTTCTCTGGGATCCAAGCTAATAGAGCAGTCTTCCTTTGGTTGTCGTGACTTTGAGGACAACAGGGTGTGACTGACCAAGCTTCTGCTCAGAAGTGACATGTTGCTTTGTCCACAGTTCATTGGCCAAAACAATTCACATGGCCCTTAGAGTTTAACAGAGTAGGCCTGTGTAATCTCCCTTTAGAGAGCGTCCCTGCAGCAGCAACACCGTACTGGCATAAATGGCAGAAAAGAATAATCTACGGGTGACTGAACAAAGGGAAAGAGAGCTAATATCTCTATAATTTCCCAGGAACTCTATATGCTATTCTCATTCAATTATTCAGGCATGACCACAACCATGTGAGTTCCTTCTGTTGTTCCTATAGGTGAAGAAGCTGAGTTCAGGTTGACTCGGCAACCTGCTTCAGGTCACATTAGAACTGGAATGAGTTAGAGCTGGTGTTTGAATCCATGGCCAACCAACTCAAAGGCCATGCTCTTCCCAAAGACAACACAGTGAAGCCCACACTTGTGTGTGGACAAAGCCAAAGACAACACAGTGAAGCCCACACTTGTGTGTGGACAAAGTGAGGTCTGAAACTCTATTTTGAAAACCATTTTTTAATAAGGCAATCCAATGTGAATACTCAAATTAATAGATAAATGGAAGGCATATCCTGTAAAACTGGTAGAAAAGATTAAATTCTGGAAGCAGGTGGTATTAAAAATAGCAGTTACTCCATGTCATGCATTTTCCATATGAAAAAACATCTGGGCCTCACTGACCATTAAAACAAGGGTGATCCAACTCCTTTAAGGAAAGTAATTTTTTTTTAAATTACTGTATTTCTAGAGTATTTGACATAGGACTAAAAGATGTATTTCTAGAAATGACTGGTAACAGAGAATAAGAATAAATTTATTAATAGTGCAAGAAAAGAGTTTATATAAACAATACTTGCGCATAAATATTAAAGTCACGGCTGGCGAAGGAGATGCAGTATTGGAGTACAGCTGGTTTAAGCCCTCTGTAAGACTGTATAAACAGTCTTTCAAATCTCAGAGCACTTACCATCCTCCCACCTATTCTGTTTCCAGCAAGTCCTCTTCTCTCGCATTTCCAACTCACAAGCAAACACTGTCAGATTCATCTCTGAAATGCTGTAAATCCAAACATTCTCCATGTTCCCACAGCCATCTTTGAGTCCAGGCTACTGATTTCTTACCTGACTCTGTTTTGCCTACCTGCTCCCAGCTCTTCCCCCATCACAGCAGCCAGAATGACCCTTTAAAGATATGTCATGTCACACCTAAGCTAAGAATCTTCAAATGCCCATTAGCTCTTACAGTAAAAAAGGCCAGAGTCCTAAAAATTGTCTTCCAGGTTCACAAGACTCCCCTGCCACTAACCACCAAAGCTCTGACCTCCTCTCCTACCTTTTTCTCCTCCCTCACTTATTTCAGTTCTCATGTGCTTCATTTTCTCCTTAAAGACCCCAGGTACACCGAAGGCCTTCGCATCTAGGGTTCTCTGCCTGTACGCTTGATCCAGTCATCTACCTGGAGCCCCACTTCCTACATCCCTCTACTCAAACATTATCTTTTCTAACAGGCCTTTCATGAGCAACACATATAAAATAATTCAACAGCCCTGTGCCCCCTTACCTATTTCTGGTATCCCAGAAGCCAAGTTATGTATTTATTAAAAAAAAAAAACTTAAGAACATGAAGTATAATTGAAATATAATATTGGATTAAGTTTAGGTGTTACATATATATATATGTATATATATGTATGGAATCTGAAAAAGAATATAATATTGGATTAATTTTATGTGTTATATATATATATGTATGGAATCTGGAAAAGAATATGAAAACATATATATTCTTTCTCAGATTCTTTATAGGTTATTACAAATAATGAGTATGGTTCTCTGTGCTATACAGTAGATCCTGTTGGTTATCTGTTTTATATAGAGTAGTGTATATACGTTCATTCCAAATGCCTAATTTATCCCTCCCCTCCTGGAAAGGTAACCTTGGTAACCCAAAGTTTGTTTTCAGTGTGTATGTCTATTTCTACTGTATATATATATTCACTTGTATTATTTTTTTAGATTCCACGTACAAGCAATATCATAGGAGGCTTGCCTGTGTCTGACTTACATCACTTGGTATGATAATCTCTAGGTCTACCCATGTTGCTGCAAGTGGCATTGTTCTGTTCTTTTTTATGGCAGAGTGACACTCCATAGTATATATGTAACATATTTTCTTTATCCATTCTTATGTTGATGACACTTAGGTTGCTTCCATGTCTTGGTTTAAATAATGCTGCAGTGAACACTGGGATGCATGTATTTTTTCAAATTAGGGTTTTCTCCAAAACTAAGTTATATATTTAAAGATGAAGGGAGTTTATCAATTGCCAATGATGTGATTACGTGCAGTGAGGACTAATACATGACCATTGTATTGGTGACAGAAGTAACTGACAGTTGTTCCAGGGGAGTGGTTACATTAACAACTGGAATGGGTGCAAGGAAGAGGACCAGGAAGGAGAGAAATCAAGACGGTGAATGTACATCTAGTTCTAGGAGTTCTCCTGCAACGGGGAACAGAGGTGTTGGGCAATAGTTAAAGGAGGTTCTGGGATAAAAGAAGTGCTTTTAGTGAAGTGGGAAATGTTACAGTGATCTAGTTTGATGATGATGCAATAAATAGTGAAAGTTGATAATACAAAAGAGAGAGAAGATAACAACAAAAGAGAGATCCTTAGTTAGGTGAGAGAGGGCCCAGGTCATGTTGGAATAATTGGTCTGCAAAGCTTGTAATTTCATTCACCATACAGAAGCAAAGACACACCTTTGCTAATAGTGATAGAGACTTCGGAATATTTGGTGATGGGTGCAAGTAGAATTTCTTTTCTGAATATAGCTTCTATTTTTTTCTCAGTGAATCAAGAGAAATCATGTTTTCTCCCCAAGTCAAATAGCAGTAAATCATAGAGCTGTCTGGATGCTGGGTTCTAAACTGTGTTCTTTCCATGACCCCACAATGGTATTACCTAGCCTTTTTCAGAGTAAGGAACAAAAACTTACCTGTTTTAGACATCCTCATTTAGTGTTAATATTCTGAAGAAAGGTCATCATTCAATTACCAAAGCTCATATTGGAACCATTTTAATGGGCTAGAGGCATGCATTGAACTTTTCTAATTATGCAATAGTTATCTCTTTTAACTGATTTCCCACAGTTTCCAAAGCTTAATAATAATAATAACCTATTTTTCATAGCAAGATTATGGAGATCAGTACTAAGGTCAGCATCAGTAGCACCACTCAGCCAGATTAAGAAATTTCATCATCATTTTACCTTTTGCTCCTAGCATCATTCACACGGCTCACGAAATATATGGTAGATGAAAGGAGATCACTTGTCTTATAAATTTCATTACTTCGCTGACTTTAATTTGAGTTGCAGCAAACAGAAAATGTGTCCAAAAGTGGCCTAAATGATACTACTGTTTCAAGTCCAAGACAGTTTAATTCATTGACTCAACATCATCCCAGTGGGTCAGGTTTCCAACAGCTCCACATGTTGCCACCCTTAATTTAGCTTGTCCGTATAAGGCATGTTGGCACAACTGGAATGCTAGAGCCTCAACTAAGGGAACATTTCTGTCTAGTGTCTCTTGGAGATCAAACTGAGCTTTTCCAGAAGTTCTCCCAGGGCCTGACTGTAGCTGACCTAGAGTTTGTACCCATATACACCAGATCTTTCAGTTAGCAAGATAAATGAGACTACCATAATATGACCTTAGACCAAGAAAGATTCAGATCATGAGGTTGCGGTAGGCTGTCACTCAGGTGACATGGCCATGTAGGGGATACTGAAGACAAGATCAAGGTGATCAAGGAAGAAGGGAAATGAGAATGTCTGCAGGTGGGCAGTCAGTCATCTCTCGTGTACAAGTGGAAGATGTGGGAATTGATTTGACCTGAAATTAAAAGACGCTTACCCCTTGGAAGAAAAGTTATGACCAACCTAGAAGCATATTCAAAAGCAGAGACATTACTTTGCCGACTAAGGTCCGTCTAGTCAAGGCTATGGTTTTTCCTGTGGTCATGTATGGATGTGAGAGTTGGACTGTGAAGAAGGCTGAGCACCAAAGAATTGATGCTTTTGAACTGTGGTGTTGGAGAAAACTCTTGAGAGTCCCTTGGACTGCAACGAGATCCAACCAGTCCATTCGGAAGGAGATCAGCCCTAGGATTTCTTTGGAAGGAATGATGCTGAAGCTGAAACTCCAGTACTTTGGCCACTTCATGCAAAGAGTTGACTCATTGGAAAAGATGCTGATGCTGGGAGGGATTGGGGGCAGGAGAAGGGGACGACAGAGGATGAGATGGCTGGATGGCATCACAGACTCGATGGACGTGAGTCTGAGTGAACTCCGGGAGTTGGTGATGGACAGGGAGGCCTGGCGTGCTGTGATTCATGGGGTTGCAGAGAGTCAGACACAACTGAGCAACTGAACTGAACTAGACTGACTGAAGAGCCCACAATTTTCTGTCCTTGAGGAAGTTTCTTATCATTTTCCTTTTTTTTTCTTGTTCTCCTTTTTGCGTTTCACCACCTCTTTCTTTTTGTCTTTTCCTCCTCTGTCTCCTCCTCCTTTTTCTCTCTCACTCCCCTCCTTCTCCCCACACCCCATCCACTTTTGCTCTGAGTGGTCCAGGAGCCAATGCCAATTAGGTAGTAATTCCTCACATAGTACCTTAAATTATCCCATAGATGGCCAGATTTTTGAAAAAATGAAACTAAACAAAACATAGGCCTAAGCACAATGTAGTTCATTTAGGATTAGTCTAGGGTCATCTCTAGATTTTTTGATCTTGGACTTTATTGATCTTGGTTGCAAATTAATTATTGTATCAAGTCATTAAATAGACCTTATACTGATGGGAATTTACATGTAAAACTTAAAATCATATTTGAAGAGGTCACAGATTCAATTTTTAGCACTGTTATTTGTCTGATGATGATTCTGTATCTGTGATACCCTGAGTGACCTGAGGTCAAGGTCAGGTCAAGTTCATCTTTTAATTGAAATTGATTGAATGGGAATCATTCTGTATATGCAGAGAATTTAAATGGTCTCAGATTCTATCCAATGGGTCCCTCCCTCATCTTACTAATTCTCTGACCTCACCTTCTACCACCTGCTCTGATTGGCGTTTCTTTTACACAGTTCATGTAGTCATGCTCTGTGGCCTTTGTAGTAGCCAGTCTTTTGCCTGGAATCAATACCACCTTAGTTTGAAGTCTTCCTTGACTCCCATTTACAAATTCACTGTCCTGCCTCCTGAAGACTTACACAACCTTTTCCACTTTCTGGATTAGCAACCCCCTAGCCCCTCCCCCACCAGCTCCTCTGCATCCCCCACCCAGGCTTGAAGACTTTACAGCACAGGGCACAGTATTTGTAAAGTTATATTCTTCTTTCTTCCCCCTCCAGAAAGTAAGCTCCAATAGGCTGCTTTTTCTTTTTTCTTCTAATTTATTCCTTGTTATATCCCAGTTACACAGAACAGTATCTAGTCTGTGGTAGAAAATAAATGCTTCAGGAATAAATAAGTAAAGTGTAATCCTTATTTTCAAAAAGCTTCCTGTTTATTGGAAAAGGCATGCAAACCAGCAAAACAGATGGCTAATTGGGTAACTGATGAACACAGCAGCCATCTAACCATCCACCAAATGGGTCTCACCACTTGAGTCTTAAGAACATCCTGCAAGGCTTGGCTCCTTGAGACCCCCTTCCAGCTCACCAGTTCAGTCTGATGTTTTGGGACGTATTATTAAACTCTTTGATCCTCAGTTTTCCCATATGTGAATGGATTTTATTTTTTTGAGGAATTAGAAAATCTCTGTAAAATCCTTAACACAGTGCTTGACATAGAATAAGTGCTCGACACATGTGCAGTTTTATATATAGAACAAAGAGCTAGATTCTGTGGGGCACCGGTGAACTCCGGGTGGACAGTTCAGGAAAACAAGGAGGATATAAACTTAAAACTCAGGAGCTTTGTAGTCATGTATGCCCATTTTAAAAAGTGTGAGTATGTTAAATTTTTAGTCCCTTGAAACTTTTTAGTATAGGGAGACACACCCTTATTCCTCTTTATCTCTGATCATCAACCTGTGTTAAACTTAAGTGATTGGTATAGGAACAAAATCACTTTCCAGCGGTTAAAGAACTAGCAAGTGGGATACACTTAAAGAAGCACATTTAGATTTATTTTCTACTATAATTTTTTCACGGGCTTCCCTGGTGTCTCAAACAGTAAAGAAATCTGCCTGCAATGCAGGAGACGCAGGTTTAATCCCTGGGTCAGGAAGATTCCCATGGAGAAGGAGATGGCTATCCACTCCAGTATTCTTGCCTGGAGAATTCCATGGACAGAAGAGCCTGGTGGGCTGCAGTCCATGGAGTCACAAAGAGTTGGACATGACTGAGCAACTAACACTTCTCTGTAATTTTCCTCTTGTTTCACATGCTAGGAAGGCAAAAACAGGGAAGTTCAGAATTATAATTCAGCATAATATTATGTAATTAAATTGTAACGAAGTTACCTTTGTCGTCACCTGGTGTATAGGTGACTTCTATAATATAAAAATTTCTACATCTTTTTTTTTTTTTTTTTTGCTTTCAAGGTAGAGGATATGATACTTTGTTCTGCTTAGTTGTAGATGCATACCATCAAGACTCTGAGTCTGTGATTTGCAGAGTAGGTACACAGAGAGCATCAGAGTTCAAAACTATACACCCACGGTGATTTGTTTTTGCCAATAATACACAACTTGCGTCAAGGAAAGGAAAAAACGCACACATTATTTCACTTAATAACAATTATCTGGGAAATGTTGAGTTGTTGTTATTCTGTATTAGTTCTACTTGCACTTCGTGGATGAAAGCAAAATTAAAAGGTGACATTTGGGCCATTTCCTAAAAAATGTGATTTCTCAGTCTTTAAATACATTTCCTGAGCTTGTGTTTTCATCTAAGCAACTTTGCTACTTTAATGTTATTTAAAATTAAATTTGTTCTTTGGTTCGTTACAATGCTTAGCAACTTAATAAGTTTATAAATCATAATTAACTACTACTCTCTGTTCTATTACCTTTTTGATTGCCTTCTTTTTTACTTTTTTTTTCCTTTTCCGTGTAATTTGCCACATGTGTACTTTATTTCAGAGATGAGTAGACCTCACTTTCAAGGGGTGGTGGGTTGGCTTCACAGGAAATGTGTGACTGTATCACATGTGAGGGTGTGAATCCACATGTTTGCATGTGTGTGTGGACACAGATGTGTACATTAATACTTAATTGACTTTCAAGGGGTGCTTTTTTTTTTTTAAGATTTTCCTCTACTTTGCTGGGTGCAATGTCTGAAACGTTGATTCCAGAACTCCATCAGGGACTTTTTATTTCTGTACGATAAAAGGAAGTCAAATAAAGTATAATGAGTTTTCAAACACTTCAGCAAAGCTTTAAAATGTTCAAAGAAAGAGTCAGAAGGCCTGAGTCATTAGGAGTCTACTTAGGGAATGTGGGTGAGCGTCAATACAAGGCACACTGCAGAGGGCAGGAAGGATCCCTGCCAGTGCCTCCTCCTTGTATCACAACACACAGATCTTCCCTAGAGGCTTATCTGTTAATAGAAAGAGTCTGACTTTGGCAAGACGAGATGCAGGGGCAAGTGGTTATAATGAAAGATCATCGGCTTAAGTGTATTAACATCCCCTGGCAAACCCCACCCCCACAAGCATTCTTGTTCCTCTGTTGCCGACTGTTTCACACGCTTGTCCACGGTGTTCTTTTTAGACTAATTTTAAGGCATTTCTTGTTTGTTTATGTCTGGCTGAACTGGGTCTTCGTTGCTGCCTGCGGGCTTTCTCTAGTTGCAGAGAGCAGGCCCCGTCTAGCTGTGGCACCCAGGCTTCTCGCTGTGGTGGTTTCTCGTGTTCCTGAGCAGAGGCTCTAGGGGCACGGGCTGCAGGAGCTGTGGCGCGTGAACAGCTGAGTTGCTCTGCTGCGTGTGGAATCTTACCAGACCAGGGACTGAGCCTGTGTCCTCTGCATTGGCAGGTGAACTCTTAACCACTGGTCTACCAGGGAAGTCCCTCCATGTTGTTCCTAGGCCAAAGACATTTCCCTCTGAACCTCCACTCTTCTGTCTCCTGGCCATTACAGATTTCCCCCCCTCCTTGTTCATTCTTGTTAAGATCATTTAAGTTTTATACTGATGCCAAAACAGTTTGACAGTGATTTATGTTGACAATATATGTAGTTGATCTCAAGCACTTTTTACAGCTATCTCCTGTTTTCCATAAGTATTGCTTTTATCTCTGTAAGACATCAGGACGTATACCACTTATTTCCTCTGGCCTCTTCTCCACTCTCAAATGTACGATGGTGAGTTGTCGATACAGGCTACATTCATTTCTTGGTTTTATTTTGCAACCTTCTATGAGGCATGTCCATTGCATGAGACCATCTTCTATAGTGACTTTTTAATTGATGCCACTAAGAATCCACAACATCGAGCACTTTCTTTGCCCCTGAATTGCTGACGGGCACTTCCTTCACCTCAGGATGGCCAGGCCAAGTCAACCCCTGGAACAGCTCCATCCATGGCCATATTCACAGATTAGGACTTTTTAAAACAGTGCACTGTGACGACCCTCTTGACCCTTAGGAACTCCAACAAATTTTACCTTGTACCCTTGATCTCTGGTCTAGTGTATTTGGTTTCTATCGTGATAGTCAGTCCCACATGTAGATAATGATCTTCATAGATACCCTTACAGCTAAGAATTTACTTGAATGCCTGTAGGTGTGAGGCCCTTTTTGTTTATATATCATATGGTAGGTCTATGAACTTAAGCCCTGCTGATACCAGTCATGGAAATGATTCCAAATTAAAAGTTTATGCCAAGCAGGAGCAATTCAATTTTCTAGACTGGGAGGAGCTCTAGATAAATGTTGTTATAGGTTAAAGGGAAATAACAGAAACCCAACACTTCTCAAGAAAAGCCTTTCTTTTGAGGTAGTCAATTATGCCAACAAGGATATAGAATGTACTGGGTCATAGTACTGCCTCTCTCACAAATCTTCAGTTCAGTTCAGTAGCTCAGTCGTGTCCGACTCTTTGTGACCCCATGAATCACAGCACACCAGGCCTCCCTGTTCATCATCATCTTCTGGAGTTCACTCAGACTCACGTCCGTCAGGTCCGTGATGCCATACAGCCATCTCATCCTCTGTCGTCCCCTTCTCCTCCTGACCCCAAGCCCTCCCAGCATCAGCGTCTTTTCCAATGAGTCAACTCTTCACATGCGGTGGCCAAAGTACTGGAGTTTCAGCTTTAGCATCATTCCTTCCAAAGAAATCCTAGGGCTGATCTCCTTCCGAATGGATTTGTTGGATCTCCTTGCAGTCTAAGGGACTCTCAAGAGTCTTCTCCAACACCACAGTTCAAATGCATCAATTCTTCAGCGCTCAGCTTTCTTCACAGTGCAACTCTCACATCCATACATGACAACAGGAAAAACCATAGCCTTGACTAG